>CM052208.1:5030516-5136269 GCA_028454225.1 Lasioglossum leucozonium
AAAATTGAGTTTTGTATTAGGAGAATATGATAACGAAGGAGGTGGCACGAAAATTCAGTAGTACAACACAACGACAAGCCAGACATCTGAAAAGTTTTGTTTTTCAAAGTTTCGCTATTTTTGCAATTCTAAATCAGTGGAGTAACTCTATGACGAGTCGGACGTTCGGGAAAAATTGGTGGTTGAATAAATATATACACAGATATGCTTTTTTATTATATTGTTTTTATTTATTCATTGTAGATTCATACATAAAATGTTTGTATTGGCACTGGGAGTTTGATAATGCTGTAGAATCTAGCTCCCACAGACATACACCTTTCGGGATGCAACCTCATGTAGTTCACTAGTTGATCGTTTCATTTCGATAGAGTCCGCTGTCGTCTTAGGGCATTTTCTACACAGTCGGTAATTCAGAACTGTAAACAGAAAAATGCATTATAACACAGGCGACTCGTCTGTGATTATATGCAATATCTGAAGTGGGTATGATAAGAGAAAATACAAATTTTCTCTCTGGTATGTGGAGGCAGAAAAACCCCGGGCGTGAGCATTATAGATCATCAAATGAATTACTAGGATAAATTAACTACCAATTTTAGTACATATCGAACTGAATTTATTAAAAAAAAGATCCATAGGCTTTACAAAATAAACTAGCCCATAAGATCGATTACAAATCTAATTGTAATTAACAAGGAAAATGCTGAAAGCAAACGTTTCAAACAAATGTTTTCTATTGTTCGTCTAGTATCAACTTAAAAAAAGATAATGCAGTTAGAAGTATTTGTAATGCGAATAGAAACTGTTTTGAAATTAAAAGTATAGTTTTGACATAAAAAATGAGGAAAGAATGAGAAATTATAAACGAAAGGAAACATTCTAATGCGCTAGTAAATGTATTCTAAGATTACTTAAGTCGCGTATAACATTTACTAACACCCACATGCGTTATTCTTCTGCTTCCTATGGATATATTACACATATACAGACTATCTTTATCAGATAAGCAGTCTATGCTATATATGAAAGGTCTGAAAATAATATTATTTTGCCTCTTTCTTCTAGTGCTTTATAAAATACATTAAATATACAGACTCGATGTGACAAAAGAATTTATCGCAATGATTCCCAATGTTCGTCAAAAAACACTCTCCAAGATCATGGAATAAAAAAAAATTCAATAATGTTACATTAATGACGAATTGGCTAATGCGATTGTTAAATTGATTGATCGGATTTGGCATGTATAGAAAAAGGACTTCAGAATTATAATTGGGAATCATCGATACGTTGAGATCACATTTTGCAGTTTTGAGATCGTTTTCAACAATAATGACAATCGGATTGTCTATAGAAAAATATAGAATAGCAATAAAACCTATTCTTCTAAGGAAATACTGATTTACATCTTTAGGAAGATGTTCATTTGACTTTACAATTTCACACCTCCGTTTGCCAATTTCAGTTGGGAAACACATCCGATTTAAAATTAGATTTATAGTTTAAAAATCAATGTTTATATCTCTTCGTTTTAACATGCCACTTTCATGTGCTGTTATATTTACTTATTATCACAGAGTTGAAACTTGATCAAACAAAATTGCAGTACATTTAACAATACCTTAAATTCGAACGGAATATACATTTTAATAACACACTTATATATTTGAGTATTCCTCTCACACAGTTTCCGATATTGTAATTGTTGATAAACACGTAGACTGCAAACTTTGGTGTTTCCCGTGAGTTTGATGTAATTTAGAATTAAATATCTCATAATCAAGTTCTAATAAATAAAAATAAAAAGCTGCCCTCGATTTGAAATTGCTAACAATTCCAAATTAATTGGAAACACCGTAGTACACAGTCAAAATGTTTACATCCGATGTTTGTAAAAACAATTGTTTAAACGATTAGTCTCAAGACAGAACAATAACACTGGAAATATTGTATAAAAGACGAAAGAAAACACTCCTCTACTTTATATTTCCTAGGAAATATAAGTTTATGTTACACATATTAAAATATCAATTTCTGTTGCACTTTTTAATCTAATGATATCGTACAAACTGAGTAGTAACATAAGTCTCAAGAGCAATATATATCAAGAAAAATACATGGCAGCACTCTCTTCCCTCCATTTCAATAATTTAAATTCCGTACTTCTCATTTGCGCAACTAACGTAATAATGTCTATGTAAAATAAAAATATAACGTGGAAGCATTACAATTATTATTGTGGATAATAGTTTTACGAATAGCAAATAAAATGTTTTATAGAATTAGTTATCTTTGTAATAAATAAATTCGAGAATAATATAACAGTAGATTTAATTATGTATAAACTGATAAAGATCATGGATTTTATAAGAATATATTAAATCGTAAACAGCTTTCATTGTAATATCAGTAATAAGCAAAGTCTGTGGCACTCTCCAAAGGAACTGATTGAATAAACGTCTCCTAATATTTAAGCCTTTCGCTGCCATCTAACTAAAAGAAAAAAGATCGAAAAATGTTCGACATTTTTGTGATCTAAACTTCTTTTATTGTTGTTTAATAATTTTATTTTTTCTTGGTCCGATATGTTTGAGATTCATATACATTAGCAATCGAGCCTTTCTATGCGATGTGAATTAATCTCGCATTTCTTTATCTGAGAGATGAAAGTTTTTTCAGAACATTTAAACGACGAAAGGATTAATTATTAGGATTTACATCTTTTCGATAACATGTAAAAAAAGCTAATACTCTGAACAAACTTGTTGTATACACTCGTACACATTTATAAAATGTGTCACAGCTATGACACGTAGTAAATTAAATGCTATATATTTATGGTTGTTACAGACTTTGAAAATTCTTCTATAAATCCACTAAACATGTATGCACTTCTCTTTAAGTCACTGGTGTTTACGCAAAAGCGTGATGTCGTCTAGTTGTACGAAACAAATATTAGTAATTCGCTACGTTTTGGTATATTTAGAATCGTTGTACTATGAATAAATTAACCATGAGAGGACCATATTGCTATTGCAGACCTAAAAATATTAAAGAATATATTCAATTTTGAAAATATCAAATTTATTGTTCGTAATATATTAAAACTCTTAGTTACGACTTAATACCTTAAACATGATTGCGGCATCGTATTTACTTGATGCCATAACATTATTGCCAAGACAATGCTCCAGGTGCGTAAAGGACACAACATGGTAGCCAGTGTCCCGTATGCCAACCAAAAGAAGTAAGCCATACTTGCTTGCATCAGAACCAACAACGTTATTGGCAAGTGTGACCACACTGATTTATAATCACGTTTGTTGATACTCTGTAATCTGTAATTTACGTTGTTCATTGTTACATCGTTCATCAAGAACCTCGAGAAGAACTAGTATAATGCCCAACTTTGAGCGATATCGTGTCTCACCGTTTATCTACTCTGTGAGCCAAGATTAACGTAAGCGGTAGATGGAAAGAAAATAATTGAAAGAATCCATATGCATAGGTGAAGGCACCGGGGAGGTAAGAATTTCCGACGAACGTTCCCCACGCGAAAATTATGCCCGTATGATTATCTATTACTTCACCAATGGCCCAAGGACCTGTGAAAAATAAATTTCTATGAGAATCAGACCTTTTAAGACAATAACAAAAGTATATCTCCTACTACTCACCGACTGTTAAATACAACGCATATATAACTAATGGAAAACACAAGCGATCAACAGTGGATAATATCCATAACTTCCGCAGCCATAAGTGAAAGAATTTTATTCTTAACCTGGGCCGGTGCATCTGCTTTTCTATTCGAGGAAACAATTTTTTAAATATCTGAACTATGCGTCTTTTTATTTTATAAAATTTTCTTCCATACTCTACTTACTTTCACACAATATGTGAAGGAAGCGTAGTGAACATAATGGGGCCACTAATAAAATCAACATTGCTCCGAATAAGGACTGAAACTATACAAAAAAAGTACATAGTATTATAATAATTATTATATCTAATACTTAGAGGTGTGCGAGAACCGATCCCAAATAAAATTTTCAATCCGTCCCGATCCAACATTTACAGGTTCTTGTGCACCTCTACTAATAATAGCAATTGTACTGTATGCCACTCACGATATTGCTGACATTTGACATAAGTATTAGTCGAGGTAGAATGCGGAATGATAGACGAGATCCGTCAAGAGCAAAAGGCTGGAAAACTATTGTCTCTTTACCATCTGAATCTACAGCTCTTACCTGCAATTCATGTCAGACATTAGAAACCGTGTGGCGTATGCCAGATTAAAAAATTAGAATACTTAATGATGCGAACTAAAAATAATATACATTAATTCGAAATATCATTGTGTCTATGCAAATTCATTGAAATGTATTCCTGGGAAATATGGAACAGACATGACGTTTAAAAAAGTTGATTTACATGATTTTTTAACTATGCAAATTTCAGATTAATGCAGCGACAAATTTAAATTTTTTTTACGTTTGAATAAACAATAGACGATTTTTATAGACTTCGACGGAAAATAAAAAAAGTGAAGATTATTCTACTAAACTCGAATAGTATGTATTCCATCCAGGAATTTTGTAGTATTCCATTTAGAAGTATAAAGAGGTCCTTTCACGTTTTCGCATTCGAACCAAGCACCATCATCGAGTTGAACTTCGACACTCTTTATCGGCGCTAATGAGAATGCCAGCACTCTATAATAACGATATAAATTATTAACAGTATATACACGACAGAAATCCATAAGTTTTAATAAAAGACAAACGTTTAAATTTGTAGTAGTTTACCTGATGTGTGTGGATTTAACAATGGACAATACATTTTCCTTTCTAGGCATCATATATAAAGCATGTTTAGGATTGGTAATCAATATCACTGGCCACTCTCCATATTTGACATCAATAAAAGAGAACTGACCATGATCTACTGCTGCTACACGATACCTAACAACACACAGAACAGTGGTTGTGTAACATCGATTCTTATTGAGCGTATTTTCAGAGTTTTTAATACGTGAGTAGGTACTTTACATTCTATTATCTTTCCAATCAGCTAATTCTAATTCTAGAAATCCTGCTTGTTGCAGTGTGTACATGTTCGGTACTGTTCCACCAAGAGTATGATAATGCCCGCAAAGGTATACCATACTTTCCCTGAGTCTGCCTAAAGATAAATATCGAAATACATGTTTGTTGCATATAATAGATTATTAACAATCTTAAAATAATATCTATCTTGCAGCTCATTTACCTATGACATTTCTAACACCTGTACCACTCTGAGAAAGTATGCAGGAAGTGGGATAGTGACCAAACCATATTATGAAGTCAGCATTATTTTCTTGAGACTTGTTCACCAATCTGCTTATAGTTCTTATTTCTTGGTCATCCAATACTCCAACGAAATTGAACGGTCTTCTCGGGCCAGGTTTCAGACAAGCGTCAATCGCGATAAAAGTGTACAATTCAGAACCGATATTTATCGTATACATGTAAGACCTCGGATGCTTTTTGCCTTGGATAGAATAGTTGGCATAGTAATTGTTGCTCGACTCGATACTGACCACATTGAAATTATCTGAAAATATGAATGTGTATTAACCTTTCTATAATTCATTATTAAAAAAACTGTGTAGTTCATACCATGATTGCCTCTTACGTCTAGCCACAGCGTTCGTTTGCTAACTTCCGTCTCGTCTAACACTTGTTTGTAATATTCCCATTCTTCTAATATTTGTTTCGATCCCATCTTGTCCTTGGTCTTTGCATCTGTGAGATCACCTGTTAAATCAAAACACGAATTTAATACACACGTAAAATGTATATCGTAAAGCAAAGCAAAATGCAAGGAGAACAATAGACTGCTTCGTGCACACAGGCATACAGAACATATAGGAAATAGGTCTTCTAAAAATAGAATATCTGTCCGACTCTGTGTCTCCCACAGTAAAATTTTCGCTGTTACAAAATGCGTTGCTTTAAATATTGTCGTCCTTACCCGAAGCAAGCACAACGGAAGGTTTAATGATATCCACGGTAACATTACAAAAATCCCTCAACTCCGATATCCTAAACGGGTCTCGAAATATGCTGATGTGTATGTCTGAAATCTAAAGACAATAGAAATTAATATTTATCTTTGCAATCGAAACAGCGACGATAAAATACATCATATCGAAACTATAAAGGGAGATTGATTAATTGACCATACGGACGCTCTTGAGATTAACGATTCGGTAGATAATTAGCACGCACCTGTAGAAACCAAATCAGGTGGTCGAACGACACTCCGATGTCGTAAAACTTTGGATGGGACCAATCTTCTCGCGCCTGTTTGTTGGATGGTGTGTCGTCCAATATGTGAGTGTCGACATTGATCAGATCGGCAACATTAGCGACGAGGATCGACAGCATTAACACAGAAACCAGAAGGGCAACGGTGGATTTCGTTATTTTCATTTCCAAACGGGTTCGGTGAATGCTTCGCACAGCGGTTTTCTTAATACTATCGCGGTGTCATAGAGCTTTTTAGTAAACATTCGATCCCAATTTGCCGAGGCCACCTGCTATCTTTGTGTGTTTTTCGGTGTTTACCAATTCCTCGCCGTTTGTAGGTTACATTCCGTGACACAAGCGTGACACTTCGCACGAATAACTATATCGCAACTGGAAGACAATTTGCAATCCCGATCTCTCATACTTCTACCACAATTGTCGACTGATCGAGAATTATGCGTCGGCGTGTACACGCCATCGGATCTCTAATCATTGCGGACCGCTACGAACGAAATCACCTATAGACTTTGCGCATGACCGATCATCGCCAGTGGTGCTCATCCATCGTTCGGTTTGCAAAATTACACAAAATTCATGTAGAGGCGAAACTTTATTACTTTTTCGGTATTCAATTCAAAAATTGTATTATTCGTCTCGTGCTTATCATTTTTATAAAGTTTGCGACTTCATATAACAATAACGATATGTAATTTATGATAAGCATGGTCAAAAGAATTCCTCTTCTGTGTTTAAACCGTGAAGCGTTCGTGAATAATAATAATCTATGAATAATAATAGTGATAAGAATGAATAGTAATAAGTGAATAATAAGCGATGTTTAGAGCTCTCAGTAAATTGTAAGTTTATTTAGATCTGATTTTACAAAAGAAATTCGTCGATTAGAAACGATGAATATCATCAATATTGTCAATATTAATGTTGTCAATGAAATGGAAAATTTAAGTTGTGTCTGTGTGGAGAACTGATAAACATTTATAAAATAATATATAATGACAATATAGGAATCTACATTATCGGCATCCATCAGAAGAATGTGGGGAATTTCTTGAAATTAAATTCTTCAATTATTATTTAATATAAATTTCCCTTCACTACTAATTCCTTTTAAAAATTTAAATATTTGAATTCAAATTATTTATTTATATTATTAATAAATTAACTTTAAATTGAATTCAACAAATTCGATGAAAATCGTTGATATGTAACAATTAATAAATTAATTAACATTATCTATAACACAGACTTGTTAGGATCAGTACAGACATTGCAGCTTATGGACTTTTCTGTCCACGCTTCGGAGGGCTCTAAGTTTATAACGATCGATATAACGATGTCGGTTAAATAGAAAATTTACAACATTGATAAAATAAAAATTTACATTATCGACAATCGCCACAAGAATGTGGGGAATTTCTTTAAATTAAACTTTTCAATAATTAAATATAACTTTCCCTTCACAACTTATAAATTTTTGATTTAATTTTTTATTTGAATTTGAGTTATTTATTTATTTTATAAATAAATTAACTTTAAATGAAATTCAACAGATCTTATGTTAACTCAATGAAGGTTTAATAAAGACTGTTATTTACAAACGAAAATGATTGATATGAACAATTAATAAATGAATTAATATTTACAATGATCAATACGATGATGTCGGTAAACTAGAAAATGTACAATGTTGATAAATGAGAAATCTTCATTATCGACAATCGCCACAAGAACACGTCGGTGGCTCCATCTCGTGTTCATCGGACAACTACACACCTGCAGATAAATATCATTTCTACGACGAGAACTGTGCAGCTGATACCGACCTGCTGACTCTGGAAAAGTCACGTGACTAGCCTGGCCCCACGTGTTGGATCTTTAGATCCGCATTCGAACGAATACACCGATTAAAATAAAAAACAATTTATTAACGACGATCACTATAATTACAATATTACATATCGCGTGTGAAAAGCAATATTTCACTTTATACAATACATTGTGTTTCTTGGTTGTTTGTTGTTTTCTCTGCTGTCGCTCGAGGATAATTGTTCGGTCGAGTAGCAAGGTTGCCGGTAAACGTCCGAACGGTCGCGCGGACGTCTCGCTGTCGCTTTTTGTCTCTGTCTTTGTTTATAATTTTCGCCCGTGACTTCGACTTACACGAAAATCGAATCGCAACGGAAACGAAGATAGCGGGCGTTCGCGACAATCCTAATTACAAATAGCAGTGTTATACGCGATAAAAAATATCGCGATCGAAACTCGCGTTTCCATCGAAATAGGATCCTCGCTCACTTTCACAGAGTGCGCGCGAGAGAGAGAGAGAGAGAGAGAGAGAGCGAGCGAGTGGGGAAGAACCGAAGACGATCGGCACGAACAACGCGCGAGACTGCGACCATTCGTAGGAAAGACAATCGCGAGCATGCTCTCGAATCGATTCGACAATTTCAATCTCGAATCCTCGTTTTCGCAAACCGGAAAATTACCGCGAAACGAAAACATAAGTGTATCTAATAACGCGTTTTTCATTTTCACGTGAAAACAATCCATCACAGACAAGCACGACGCGATCGAACGGAATCGATTGTACACAACAACGATTACACATCTTCCAGCAAAACTTCACGCGACACACTTTCTTATCGGAAAAAAATCTCGGCGACGCGAGATATTTCGCGGGATCCTAATTTTTGATCGATTCCGCTGAAACGATACTCGCGGCAGCTCGTGGCCAATTAAATGGAACGCAAGTGTCAGTTCACCTTTCGCCTGCTTATCGTTCGTAAAACGTTCGTCGAACGCGATTCTCCGCGAACGTTCTCTGCGAGAAATCTAGCGCGTCGACCATTTGAACATGTTTTTTCTCTAAAATCGCTTCTCGCGCGCTCCGCCATTGTGTTCGCTCGTCGAGCCGAGAAAAGGAATCGCGTTCACGGGAGAACGATCGAGAATCTTCTCTGCTCTCGCTCGGGCTTCGCGCGACCGTTCCAAAAACATGGTTCGCCGGCTGTTGCGATCAGTGTTGGGATATTGCGCGGGTTACACGCGCATGCGCAACAATTTTAGCGTCAGTAAAGTACTAAATTGAGCTAAACTGGGGTACCTTGGTCACCCGCATAATTCCACAAAATCTGATTTTTTACATCTGATAGTCTTGTTGCATGCAATACAAAGCGCTTTATTTTCTACCGAAGAAGGAGCTAACCATAATTTAAAGATATCATCTTCCAACCAAGAATTTTGGAAGCGTTGTGCTCTACGCTTCCTTGTAGCTCCTTTTCCAATAGTTGCCATTATTAAACAATCGAATATATTAACATTTTCGGATGACGCTCGTCTCGTCGCGTCGTCTTGCACTTTTCCGATGGGTTCCCGCCAATAACAGTCCCCCTCTATTTTCCCCATAAATTTAGGACGTACATACGTTCCTGCATTTATTCGCGCATGCGCGTGTAACCCGCGCAATATCCCAACACTGGTTGCGATCTGCCGGTAACAAGCGACACGTTCGCGAGAAGGGGTCCGTCGGTTGCCGCTTTCGGCCGGCGGCCATTCGGCTCGCTGTCGACTTGTTTAATTATTATTAGTACACCTCATTGTTTCGACCAGCGCCCCGCGATTCGGCCGTTTCGTAATATTTACAATGCATACCGATGACAATCAATTACCATAAACTATTGGAGTTTTCCCTCTCGGAATACGTTTACATAGAGACACGATAGCTTTTTAGTACAGTAAACGCTCGTTTCTAGTCCGATAGCCGTGTTTTTCACGGACCAATATCGTGCCCGGACATGCTTTTCGATTTATGATTGCGTCTAGAATAGTCTAGATCAGGGCCAGGATTTAGTTACTCGCGACGGCCAGTTTTCGAGGGCTACGCCTCCTTTATCCGGCCGCGCGTCTCGCTCCCCGCGGCGGCCGTAGTTCTCAAGGCAGCTCAGGCTCGTACCGCATAGACAATATTCGTGGCGCATTAGGGCGACACCCGTATCAATAGGTTTCCACATTACCGTTCAGGTATTAATGTCAATGCGTTTTTTTTTATCAGTGGTATCCCCAGTAGGCCTATTCCACTATGTCGCACAATAATTTCGGACAACAGCTGTAGAAAATCAATTAAAAAAATAACAAATTTCGCGATCCGAATATTCTCAATGTTCGGATCAACTTATTTGTGCGAATGCTCATTTTCCAAAATGCGCTACATTAAATCAGAACACCGCTCATCCTTAAGCGATTCTTCGCTCGCATCTGCGATGCGAACAGTTACGTCTAATCTTCCCGTAGATCTTAACAATTTGCCAGGCACGTCTAAACGTGCGCGAAAATCAAGTTCTTCCAGCCTTTAATAAAATTTTGACAGTACAAGTAAAAACTTTTTAAAAGTTTACCTAAATTTATTTTTTTAATTGATTTTCTACAGCTGTTGTCCGAAATTATTGTGCGATATAGTGGAATAGGCCTACTGGGGATACCACTGATAAAAGAAACGCATTGACAATAGTACCTCAACGGTAATGTGGAAACCTATTGATGTGGGTGTCGCCCTAATGCGCCACGAATATCGTCTATGCTGCATGGTACGAGCCTGAGCTGCCTCGAGAACTAGGGCCGCCGCGGGGAGCGAGACGCGCGGCCGGGTAAAGGAGGCGTAGCCCTCGAAAACTGGCCGTCGCGAGTAACTAAATCTGGTCTAGATTATCGAGAGAGCCGAATATAGAAAAGGACAGAATGCAATACGGATCGCGTGTTCTCACAATGTAATGCCAATTAAAAATGCTTTATTTTTCATTATTTCAATTTATGTACTTTCTTTCCGATGCGCTGTCCTACCTTGCGACCGAAACTTTCATCGTCGATTAAACCGCTAAATACAATTGAAACTGTATCGTGTCCGGTCTTGTTTTAATCGGAAGAATGCCAGGAGCAAGCCAGTGAAAGTCCCATAAAAAAATAATGAAAATTAAGAAGTTTGAACATCCGACTGTCCATTGGACAGGGATCGTGTCCACGACCCGGGACTAGGATCGAGCATTTACTGTATCGCGATAGCTATTTAGTGCGCGGCGGACGCGTATGCACGCTCGCTTTTCTCAGCTTTGGAATTTGTTTTTTTTTTTGTCACGAGTCCTCTTTTAACCCTTTTAGTGCCGGAGGCCGATATATCGGCTCTTGCTGCACTGGCGAGAAGTGCCAGAGCCGATATATCGGCCCGCGCCTCGTAGTGCTTCACTATTCGCATTGCGGGAGAACTCAAAATAAATTTATAATACGTTATAAATGGTCTAATTTCATTACGAGAGAATTAAAAAAAATAGTTTTTCGTTTTAACTCTTTGTGGATGACGACTTTTTCGAAATCTAACATAAACACCATGTACGCTTACCATGTACCTTCGAGTTATTTTTTATTTTTGTTATGTAATATTATTTATCTTGCTACAAAATATATTGGAAATACAAAGTACATATATACTTTGTAATAAATGGTCTATATAAAATTATGATGAGAAGATGACTTTTTGTATGTGCAAATACGTTTTGTAAGAAAGAACTCAACTTTTACTTTCTTTGTGATCTTTTATACCTCTGTTATTTATATAATTTTCAATGAATATAGAAAAACTAGCGTCATTGTATTGTTCTCTATTTCGTCCTTAATATACTGCTTTTTGAATCATGTAAATATTGTTTCTTGTTTGGTTTTTATGAGCATTTTTCCAAACCCTGGTAAAACCGTGAAATTCGGCCGGTTATTCTCGCATAAGCACCTCTTTTTCGCCTGGCACTAAAAGGGTTAAACGCTCTTTTCTCGAGCGATCGAGACGGCGCGCGTTCTCGTTCGCACGTCCATTGTCCCAGCGAGATTCCCCTGGGAAAATACGTGTCCATCTAAATATTCTTCTCGCTATCCTCGCTACCTCCACTGCGTTTCTCTATATATATGTAAATGTGTACCGTTCACGTCCAGGGCACCGTACACTTGCTGCATACAAGGCATCTCGTGGCTATTGTTACTCTTTTATTTATTTATTTATTTTTTTGTATTTTATTTAATCTTCTTCTCTTTAAATAAATAAATAAATTGCGTTTCGCTTCGTTTCTTTACTGGGTAGCAATTGGACGTCAGAGCATATATCTGTTCTCGACAACAACGAAATTACTAAATTTATTCATTTCTTTTTCTTCTTCTTGTTCTCTCTCTCTCTCTCTCTCTCTCTTTCTTTCTTTCTTTCTTTCTTACACGCACAAACACGTACTCACGCATACACACGAACGAACCAACGAACGATTTCTGTCTCTATTCTCACGTTTGTCCGTGTCGTAACAGTCGACTCGCGATTTTTAATGGTTCGTCTTAACTTCGTCCTTCGTTCTTCCGTTCCGGTTTTCTCAACGTCGGATCGCGCATTCGTACTTTCCCACGGGAAAACACATTCGTACTGACCCATATCCGAGTTTTGTATCTACCGGTGCAGAAAATAGTTTGGCTTTTATCGTTTAAATGGTTCTTTCGTTTAAAAACTTCCGACTTAAATGGTACTCTTCGTAAACCTAAGTATCCGGTATCGTTCAGTTATGTTATATTATACAGGGGTGAACCGCGAAGCGTGATCGGCTCCGCTTTGTTCGCGGTCCGATCAGAAATCTTTTCGGCTGACAGTACATTGGTTCGAGGAGAGCTTTGAGGTGGTTGTACCGATTTTTTTCCAGAGTTATCAAGGTCAACTTCAGGCTTTTTATAGGTGAACCGACAATTTTTTTTGCGCCCACCTTTCAGGGAACACCGAATTCAGCAAGCGTCATAATAAATTCTTTTTTCTGAATCTAAAACGATCAAAAAAGTCACCTCTTAGCCGTTATTGCTGTGTCACGTCCGGTGATCCACCCAATGATAATAATTGACGATTTTAATTCATCATTTTTACAAATATTATCAAACCAGTGATTGTTAAATCCTCGAACATTGTTAAATCCTCTGAACAAATTAAAACTCCGCTGTAAGTTCGGAGAAGCTTTATCTATCAAGTCGAAGCGCTGCGAAATCTATTTTGTTTTTATTAGTGTTAATACTGATTAATCTTCATAGAAATTATAAAAACCAAGATTATTATTGTATGAGCCGAAGATGAATTCTTCGGTGGAAAGCGTGAGGAATGGTTCCAAGGAAAATCGATAATTAAATAAACTGCGACGGATCGTCGCAGTGGAAGCGTTAACGCAGACGCAATCAATAAACACATAGAGGATGAAGAAGGGACCGATGAGCAATGTTTATTGTTGACAAGAGGATTGGCGAGCGCGAGATGATCCAGCCGGGGAGATGGCTGGAAATCGTACAACGCGCATCCTGTCTACAATGGAACAAAGGATCGAACAATCTATAAAAGTAGGCAGCCCTTCGTCAATAGTCAGTAATCATCAAACAGCCATCAGTCAGTCATTAGTCGTCAAGTAGTCGTCGGTCATTCAGTCATCGTTCTGTTAATCGGTTGTCGCGTGTGTGTGTGTGGAGAAACTGTGAAATTAAACAAAAGGATTAAAGTGAAATTACAATCAACACCGCAGCAACATTTACCAGACACCCGGACGGAGTCTCTGGAACAACCTTCCAACTAGCAATTACGTGGAAACAACAACAACCATCTCCACTGAATTCAACCACCTATAGCCGAGCGCATCAACGGTAAAATTAAGACTTATTTGTAACTAGAGATAATAATGAAACGTGTATCCAAAATCTATGCAATAATATATATTGTTGATTTCAAAACGAAACGATTTAGTTCAATAACTATTTTAAAACCGATTTCAAAACTATCCAAAAGTCCTCAATTGCCCGAACCGTAGCCGGTGTATGCAGGTAGGTTCAAAACTGCGTTCTATCTCTTAATTCAGTAGCTATTATTCTATTTTGGACGTCGATTCAATTAGAGTGGAAAAAATTGTAGGTTCACTTATAAAAAACTGAAGGTGACCTTGGTAACTCTGGAATAAAAAGGGTTGACAAAGAATTTTGTACCATCATCTTAAAGCTCTCCTCGCACCATGTTATTTTTGCCAATTAAAAATTTGATTGAACCACTAACAGCAGAATAATCTAAGCTGATCGCGCTTCGTGGTTCACCTTGCACATATACAGGGTGTCCCACGTAACAGATTTCCAGATTTTTTAAGTACTTGCGATAATCTGACAAAAAATATTTTCAACAAAAGTTGATCAGTTTTCGATTGGCTATATATTGCAATAAAAAAGTTCGAAAAACATTTTTTTTATAGTATTTTCAAGGCCACCCTCATTTTTTTAAATGGCAATTTGTATTTTTGACTTAACAGTATTACAACCCATGTCAAGACGAATTCAACGATCTAGTATACCATGACCTTCGGATGACCTTGACCATTTAAAAAAATGTGGCCTTGAAAACTGTTCAGCTTCTGTTTAAAATATTTTTTGTCAGATTATCGCAAGTACATACTTAAAAAATCATGAAAACTGTTACGTGGGACACCCTGTATATATATATATATATATTGTATCGAAACTTTTCTCGACTTTGCTCGACGGAAATGACAACCACGCTACACGCATCCGGAGTGCGCGAACATTGGAAAAGGTGCGCGTGCATGGTAACAGAATCGTCTCGGTTCATGCAAGATACGTATGCGATTCGTGTCGAATTTTCTCGAGGTTCTGTACCGTTTCAAATTCACAATGTCCATTCCAATAGTAATTCTATGCCAATTCGCACGAGAGCTGGGTAAAAAATCAACGAAACACTTGAAATTACCTATATTGCGGACAACGTTCGCCGTCTGTTGTCGCCAAAGCATCGCAGACTCTTTTACTCTTTACGTAGAATTCCAATGGAAAAAACAAAACATCGATGATACAGTATTGACTCGATCTAAGCCTCCTCTTGGTTCTGTACGCGCGCTTAGATCGTGCACCGACGCGCTAAGATCGCATCCCTCTAATCGTGCTTAGATCGCGCTAATACTGTAAATTCGAAGGGAACTCGAGCATTCCCCACGCTCGATGAGAACGTGGGGCGTTTGCGAGAGGTCCGTCGGGACCATCGGAACATGCCCGATTCAAGGGCACCCTCGTAACATTGACCTTGAACGTGAAAAACAAGGTAAAAAATAACCCAAGATTTGTTTTAATCGTTGAACGATTCAGAAGAAAAATTTTTGTTTCTCTTTGACCTTGTTTTTCACGTTCAAGGTCAATTTTGCGGGGGTTTCTTCATGTAATTTTCGACCAAATCGGGAGCGTAGAATCGCGCCGCGGTGTCACGACGTAGAATTTTCTATCGATTAGTCCGTCGATAACGCCGCGAGTTCCGTCGTGAACGGTCCTCCTGCTGCGCGTAGCGTTTAGGATCGGCTAGCCAAAGTCGAATAGAAGCTTGAATACGCTTCGCGGCGTCACAGAGGAGTTTACCGAAAAAAGAGAGAAGGAAGTGGAAGGCGTCTAGCGTCCTTTCGACGACGTACTTTTAGACGAAGACTCGATTTTTCGACATCGGTAAGCTAAGCGAGCGGTACGTTGCATCGTGACGGATTGAACAATCGGTTTCGATAAAAGTGTTTTCCTTCTGGTCGAAGTTAACACCATATTTTCTATTTTTGTTCTTCTTCTCCTACGTGACGCTGCGCATTATCTAGCAATGTTTTTTCTTTTTTTTCTTTACGATTAGTACTATCGCTACCGTGGTGCCCTGGCTGTCGGCGAAACTACACAACATACAAACGTTAAATCGTTCACGGTGCTAGATTCGAAAGAAATCTATGTATTCGCTCGACAGTATATGCAAGACAGAACATGCGGTGCACTATTTCTTGATTCTCGTGCGTGGAATACTTGGCGCGATCGAATCGCAATAGCGGCTGGTCCGAGCGACGCTCTCTAGAAGACGTTGCGCCCGGACCGATGCTGCGCGTCGGATTCGACGTCGTCTCGAGTCGTCTCGGATCGTCCGGAATCATCGCCTAAGGCCGCGATCACAGTGGACGCGACTTCGTCCGACGTTCGACATTTCAAATGTGTGGGTAGGCCCGTCTACGAGACCTTTCTGGGTTCCGATATCGGGCCACTGGCACCAACATATGCCTGGAAACGCTCGTGCGCGTGCGCCGAGGTCGGACGAAGTCGAGTCCACCGCGAGCGCGGCCTAAAGCGTACTTCTTACCGTGCCAGACATTTTCGAACCTGGGACGATCGGCGAACACGCGTATTTTATCCTTTCCACCATTTAAATCTAATTCTCCAGCGAAACGAATACAAAAGCTACGCAATACCGGAGACCGATCGATCATCGCGTCGCACAGGCGGTGATTTCTCGATTAACGATTTCTCTGCGTCCTCCCTCGTTCCTTATTACCTACGTTCTATCCAGGGACGAAGAGAGTTTCATCTCCGTTTCATCGTCGTTCGTTATGGATTGGGCTGCACGCTTCGAACGCGTTAGGAACCTTGATAAGGCAACGAACGAGCCCTGTGTGTCTCGCGAGTCGAGTCCTCTTCCAGTTCCGCGTCTGTTCGCGCGTCTCTCTCATGGAATACTCTAAGCTGGATGAGCGCGCATCGGCTGAATCGGGCTGTCGGTCGGCGCACGGATTCGTCGCACGCGACCAGTCGAAGTTGCCAAAAAGAAAAGACATTAGAATTTTTCGAGAGGATCGTTCCAAAAGGGTCCGGGGCGGCCACGGAGAGCGGAGAGAGCCGGGATATGCCTTCTGCCGAGAGGATTTGTGCTCGACCGCTCAGCACTTACCTGAGAACCGACGGGCCGACGAGCCGTCGAAAAGCCGACTGGGTTTCGAACGATTCAACGAAACCAACAAATCCCTATCGGCACCGATGATCTCGCGCGGCTGCGCGCGAACGAAACGTTTTCAACGGCTCCGCTGCGCGCCACCGCGAAATTTCGAAATGCGGGAACGCGGGGAAGATTGAAAAACAAATTGAACGCGCGACTTCGATCGCGGTTCGCGACAGAGATTCGGGCAAAAGCTCTCGGAATGTACGCGTCGACGAAGTTTCCGCGCGCGCGCCAAGAAGAAACATTGAAATTTTCACACGTGGCAAACGTAGGGGCAATCGAGTAGAATACAACATTCGTAAAGATCAGCATTTGTTAACAAGACAAAATAGCAATTTGTATACAAAACTTTCTTCAAACAATTTCATATCACAGCACTAGCTATAAATACAACGTTGGAAAGAGAGCTAAATAGGAGAGCCGAGCCAGTGTTAGATTAAAAAGGGCGAAAGAACGCATCGAATGAAATTCCACGGAAAAATTGTATGCACTTGCGAGAATCGCGGGACCGAGGCTCCATCTTGCTTTTTTTCCCCTCCTCCCCCCAGTGATAATGGCGTTCGCTGCGGAGACGGAGAGAGAAAGAGAGGGGAAGAGAGAGAGCTTATTAACGTTGCGCAATCGACGCGACGCTCGGATGGAAACAATTCCGAGAACAAAACGGAAATCAACTTTTCACAGTGTTTCGTGGCGTTCCGGAGAACCGCCGTAGCAGAGTTGGTACGTTTTTTTTTTTTCTCCTGATTGCGATTCTCTAAATGCTTCGGTTCTTCCGTATCACATGTGCATAAAAATTTTCGCACTCGCCTGTTTACAAAACGTGGTTTTGTTGCGGATGTTGTTTATCGTTTGTCGTTCTCTGTTTTTCTGGAAACAAAGGGACGCGACGCAAAACGGCAATGCAATGCGACGCAACGCAACGCAAAACGCGGTGATTCATGTCGTCGTCGTCGTCGTCGTCGTCGTCGTAGTCATCGTTTGCTTCCACTTTTCTCTTGTTTCTCCAGTTATTTTTCTTGCATTTAATAGGGCGTCGCGATGATCGCATCGCGATCTCGCGTATATACATACGAGTACAAGAACGAATCACCCTCGACGATTGACCGTGCCGTGTACAGCAGAAAATAGAACGGATCAGCCGTCCATTCGCGACGCGGTCGACGACAGTGGAGGGTGCGGATGATGTACCAAGGCCGGAATACCAGTTGCGTCAGACTGCTGACCGCCGGTCGGAGCCGAACAAGAAATAGGGTGTTGCTATTTCTTGGTTGGCGTTCCTCGCTGCGTCAGGCCCTCGAATCGCTTGAACGTGTAATTAATGAACACCCAGTCCTTGTACATCACCTCTCCGTCCTGGGGCATCGGCGCGGACGCTGCAACCAATCATATTACCGGGGTAATCGTCTGGCTTATCAACCTTTTCGAGTTGTGGCTACTTGGCTATGCGTCTCTCAAAAATTCTCGAACTTTTCGCTAATTTTGTAATATTAAATACAAATGAGGAGCTGGTGGCAACGAACGGTCAGCTCGATTTAAACATGACCGCCCACATAGATTTTCTAATCGTTCGAAGCAACAGACGGTCACCTATAAGTTGACAAACATCTCACTGAGCTATCTTTTACAGTCAAGTCGAAATCGAGCTGACCGTTTGTTGCCCTAAGCTCTTCAAATACGATGTTTCTCGAATCGAAACGCGAACACCATCGAACTTGAACTCGATCTCTAATTACTAGACTGCGGATCTTTGTGCAAAATAAAAATTTCTTACTTGCAACAAACTGGAGTCAGACATTTATTTTCCCCCCTGTTATTTTTAGTAGGTTGAAATTAATATAATAGTATGTTCAAATTTTTCTAATATTTTTGCTATTTTAAATTACACCTACTCATTTTTGTCATAAATGCATAAAATTCGCAGTCCACTAATTACTGCCAAGAGAGTGCCCGCCCGCGTACCGTCCGTTGCTGTGAAGGCAACCGGAAGGAGTTATTAGGAACACGTAACTTTGTTATCGGTCGATGTCGACTTCTTATTGCCACCGTGCCGTCCCGACTGGCTTCTTTATAGCAACGGGCAGTACGTTCGAACGGCAATGTACACGTCTACTCACGTATCTCCAATTTCACGTCCGGGAATTCGTCGAAGTTGGAGGTGTCGTCGATAGATCGAACCTCGACCGGGATCGCTGCCGGCCTCTCCCTGATGTGTTCCCAATCGACGCCGCGAAAGAACGGTGCTAATTTCAGCTCTTCGATGCCTCTTTGCGCACCTACGATTTTATACGGTTTTAGCTACACCTTTACCGGCTCTGCGCCTTAACCCATTCGCATCGTTAGCGTATATATACGCTCAATTTTCCTGGTCACTATCATTATTCGTTAGCTAAAAAATAGATGTGGTGATAAAGACCTTCTTTTCATATTTCTTTAAGATGCAAATGGGTTAACCAAGGGTTCCGAGCGTATTTTATAGCGAGCAACGCTTCAAATGAAATATACAAAAAAGAAAATAGAACGTGGGACGAGATTGATCTATCTGCGTCGATCCTTTCATATTTCCGCGAAAGGGACATTCGAATGGAAGGGATCAACCCTTTGCGGACAAGTGAAAAAAATTTTTTTGTGTTTAAATCAAGTTTTAGTTTTTGTAACGCAAACGTTGAACGCGTATATTTTCTCAATTGCGCGCACCAATGCTTCTCGTTCACAGCGACGCACGCTCTCGTCGGGTGACTCCGGCCGTAAAGGGTTAAATACGACAAGAGGCTCGACACACGCTTGAGAAACGGTTTAAAAAATCTAATCAAGACCGTCGACGAGCAAAGGCGTAAACTGCGTCGAAATAATCACCTAATCTTCTGTCGGCTTCGCAACAGAACCTGATTATAGTATCCTTAGCTTCCTCGCTAATGGGAACTTCCGGTGGAAATATCAAGGTCTCTCTCCAGTTCATAACTTTTCTATACGTCTCCTGTGGATTCTCGCTGCAGAATGGTGGATACCCTAAAATTCGAAAAGAAAAACATGAAGACGTCAAGATTTTCTATGAAAAGCAGGGAGGAAAAAAAACCAGAAGGAAATTCGGTGACGGACGATTACCTATTAGCATCTCGTACATGATCACGCCCAAAGACCAACAGTCGCAAGCTGGCCCGTAACCGGTCTGCAAAAATACTTCCGGGGCTATGTAATCGGGCGTTCCCACCGTGCTATAAGCCAGCGCTCTTCGGTTTCTTTTCCAGCTCTCGGCTCTCCTTTTGCTGTCCATCGCTCCGCCGCTACCGCTGCCGCAGGACGCCACTGTGCGAAACACGTTTTCGCATTGAAACCGCGTATCTTCGAATTCTTATTACAGATAATAGATAATAGTTGAAAAGTTAGGTTGTCCGTAACGGTTGGTACGAATAAAAAGGCTTCATGTGTCCTTTTCATTCCCCATCTTTAATATTCCTATATAACTGCGATTTTCACAATCTTCAATCGTCCGTTGTCCGTAGCGACGTCATGAAACGCGAGTTTCTCTTCGCGATTCCGACCAAATTGAATTTTTTCAGCAAATTTTTTGCGCATCGAGCATAAAGAAACTTGAGTCGTTCGATCCGATTCTAGTTCAACGCTAAACCAACCGAGCTCTACAAGTAGCCGGTAGATTTTGACTAAAAAGAAATAATAAGATTAAGTTTAGTTGAGCTTTGTGCAGTTCATATCATAATATCTGCTCTATATCTCATCTATCTTGAATTTTAAGGTCAACAATTTTTATTCTACTCCTCGCGAGGGTTGAAAGTGCAAAAGGGTCGCAACTCGACAAAAAATTGTTGAGCTTGAATTTTAAGGTCAACAATTTTTTCTAATTGCACCTTATTTTACTCCTCGCGAGGGTTGAAAGTGCAAAAGGTTTCCAACAAACTTTTTGCGCATCAAACATAAAGAAACTTGAGTCGTTCGATCCGATTCTAGTTCAACGCTAAACCAACCGAGCTCTACAAGTAGCCGGTAGATTTTGACTAAAAAGAAATAATAAGATTAAATTTAGAAGAGCTTCGTGCGGTTCATATCATAATATTTATACTACTAAATATATTTATTTAATCGTCTACCACGGAAGCATCCTTGTAATCTCAATAATCGCGAAACAAAAAAACCTGGAACCGATCATTGGCCAAATAATTAAACTACGACGACAGAAATAGATATAAAAATTTTCTTTAAACTAATGACAAATACCACCGTAACGTGCTCTAAGAAACAGCTCACAATGTAGCGTGAGAATTTTTGTTTGTTAACGCAACACAGTAGTTGCAATTATTGCATCTTTCATCTGCAATTATTGTTAACACAAATGTAAATTGTACGTGAAATGTGATGGTAACAATGAAGATGTAGAATAATATTCTTATTGCATACTCTATATCTCATTAATAAAACTACACAAAAATTTAGTGTAATTGTTTTTTTTTTAATTAGAATAATTAACCCTAATTAACCCTAAGTAGCTACTTTTCCGAAGATAATTATAAAGCAGTCTTCTCATAAGCATTTCTAACCAGAAAATCAAACCAAATCTTATTTTATTATATTTTTGTCGTCGTAAATTTGTCCTTATGTGCGGCGCTGGTAGATTTAGCGTTAAATCGTCGAACCCCTGCGTGTCGAGACATCGCTGCGCACCGAGACCGGACGGTGTCGCGAATACTCACTGAAATCCGATGGTTTCGCCTGGCTGAGATCTCTGTAGAAATCGGTTCTATGGGACTTCTTTAAACCCGTGCACAGGCCAAAATCGGAGAGCTTTATGTGTCCTCGTGCGTCCAGCAACAGGTTGTCTGGCTTGATATCCCTGCGGAGAAGTAGACGATGCGTTGGAACAACAATTTCGCTGGCAAAAAATAATCAAACAACAATTTCTCGTTTCAGCGTTTCTCGCTTACCTGTGAATGAAGCCCAGCTTATGGATCGAGTCGATCGCCAACGCCGTCTCGGAGATGTAAAATTGCGTGCACTCTTCGGAAAGCGTGTCCTTCTTCATCAGCAGCGTCATCATATCGCCTGGAACAAGAAAAATCCGTTCCGTGTTACGTACTTACAAAGGAGATCCGGCGGAAAACAACGCGCGTTCGCGAGATACCAGACTGAGGAAATCTGAGAGCTTACCGCCCGGGAGAAACTCCATTATTAGATAAAGGTTTATAGGATCTTGAAAGCTGTAGTACATTTTCACGACCCACTGATGATCCGCTTCCACCAAAACGTCTCTCTCGGCTCTGACATGCGCGACCTGCTCCTTCTCGAGCATGTCGGCTTTCCTCAGAATTTTCATCGCGTACACGTGACCGGTATCCTTCTTCTGCACGAGTCTCACCTATTTTCAAGGGGAAAAAAATACGGTCAAAAATTAGTCGAACCGAAGATGCATATTCGATCTCACTATTGTAGTGTACAGAAATCGTCGCGTTATCATGGGATGATTGAGGAAGGTGCGAAAGGGTCGCAACTCAACCTTTTTTGAACCATGGGTCGCAATTCAACTTGTTAACTTTTTTTCTTAATTGCATCTTATTTTACTCGTTGCGAGGATGGAAAGTGCAAAAGGGTTGCAACTCTACCTGTTTTTGAACCATGAATTGCTGCTCGACAAAAAAAATTATTGACCTTAAAATTCAAGGTCAATAATTTTTTCTAATTACATCTTATTCTATTCGTTGCGAGGGTCGAAAGTGTAAGAGTCGCAACTCAACCTTTTTTTTGAACCATGGGTCGCAATTCAACAAAAACTTGTTAACTTTTTTTCTTAATTGCATCTTATTTTACTCGTTGCGAGGGTGGAAAGTGCAAAAGGGTTGCAACTGAACCTGTTTCTGAACCATGGATTGCTGCTCGACAAAAAAAATTATTGACCTTAAAATTCAAGGTCAATAATTTTTTCTAATTACATCTTATTCTATTCGTTGCGAGGGTCGAAAGTGTAAGAGTCGCAACTCAAACTTTTTTTTGAACCATGAGTCGCAATTAACACTTTATTGACCGCTAGCCTATTAATCGGCTTTCCGATTGCCAACGCTTATCGACCGCTAGCCTATTTATCGGCTTTTATGAATGTTAGTTCCCAAGGTCCTTTATTATATAAAATAAATGCAAAATAAAGTATAAATATTAATAAAATTACACTCCTTTGAAACAAAAGGAATAAGCACAACACAATAAATAGCGAAAATTTAGCCGGTACTGGGGGTAAATGCGCGGCGGACTAAGCCGGTACTAGGAGTAAATACGCGCGTGACTAAGCCAGTACTTAGTGAGTGGCATGAAAAACGAGCGGTCGATAAAGTGTTAAACAAAAAATTGTTGACCTTGTTTCTTAATTGCATCTTATTTTACTTAAAAATTTTGTCTAATTGCACCCTGTATATTTATTCGATTTGAACGGATTCGGAAGATTGGCGCCATTCATTGACGCGATTCGTCGATCGACTGGATCGACAACGACAGAAATTCGTAGTCGCAGAAAATTGGTGGAAGGAAGAGGCTCACCTCACCGAAAGCGCCCCTGCCAATTACTTTGAGCGGCTCGAAGTCTTCGACGCCGAGCCGGGAGCGTTTCAGTCGGAGGAACTCGGTTTCTTTCTGGGCATGCTGCAGCCGTTTCTCCTGCTTCTGCTGCTCCGAGAGGCCCTCGTCTTTCAACGATTCCTCCAACTTGGCGAGCCTCTGTTGTCGCTCGATGTGCTGGGCTATCAGATTACTGTAGTAATTCTCCAGCGTTACCTGCTCGCGGACAAATCGCAAATCGGTTAGCGAACAAACCTTGGCGCCGAGAACGCAGAGAAAAAGGAGAGAAAGAGGACAGCGATACACAGTGGAACCAAACAGTACTTAAACACTGCATCTCCGATTCTCGAAAAGTTGTCGATGTTTAAATTATGATGATTTCGCATAAACGAATAGTACAGTCGTAAGCTTGGACTCATTTTAAAGCTTGATGCCTCTACTTTCGCCAAGCTGTGTTCATTTTCCTCAAAGATATTTTTACACGATACAGTAGTTGGGAAACTGATGACCCATTTTCTCTAAAAAATGCTGCAAATTCAAGCGTGTCCAAAAGCTTTCAAACATTTTTCTCGTAAATAAAACTGTCACGGATTTCAAGATTGAAGCCTCCTCTTTGCAACAACTCCTTAAAAATTGATGTACGGTTTTTTTTCACTGTTTTATGCAACAAAAATGAGGAACAAGTTCGGTCGTGTACATATTGAGAAACTTAGGGTGGAATGTAACTTGGGGACCTCTTTTTTCCACTAAAACTTCACTAATTCTGTTCTTTTCATCGAGAAGACTGTAGATATCGACATTTCGAGGCAAGAGGTTCACTGGTTCAAAAGTTATAAGCTCTAAAATTCACTATTTAACCCAGATTCTGTGCTTACCACTGTGCTTACCACTATGCAGTCAAGTACGCGCATAGAACATGGCGATATCTTTGTCTGTCAAAATCAGCGTTAAAGCCTCTCAGAAAAAATATTAAGTAGTAAATTTTAGCGCTTGTAACTTTTGAACCAGTGAAACTCTCGCCTCGAAATTTCGATATCTACAGTTTCCTCGAAGAAATGAACAGAATTAGTGAAGTTTTGGTGGAAAAATGAGGTCCCCCAAGTTACAGAGCAGCCGAAACTTATACTTTTTTTCGTAAAAAATTCCCCAAAAACACCAGAAAAGTCTAGACTAGAATACCCCCTCAAAAGCGAGAAAGAGAGAAAGCGAGAGAGAGAGAGGGAGAGAGAGAGAGATAGCGAGAAACAAAAGTGCGGAAAACTCGGGCCTCACCTTGGCCTTTGTAGCCTTGTCCAACGTGTGGCCGCTGAATCGGATCGTGCTCTCCGTTGCCGCCATCTCCAGCACCCCTGCAACACACGGAAAACGAGGTCAGAACAGAGCAGAGCAGAGAAGAGCAGAGCAGAACAGAACAGAACGCGGAGCGTCGCGCACCGACTCTCTGGAACCGAGTCGTGCCATGACACTGACACGGATCCTTCTCAATTCCTTCCCCCGCGTTTTGCATTTTCGTGCGAGAAATCTCTCCCGCTCGTACGACGCTACCCCGAACAGCCAAAATAATAGGTTTACGTAAAATATGTATACAACCCTTTTTGTAGAGCATTTTATGAGCTTCAATTTTTGTTTGAATCTTTTTTCTCTAAAGTCAATATTTTCTAAAATATTTAGTAAGAACTGCCAAAACTTTGAAGGGGCTGGTGGGCAAACGAGGCTTTCTCGCCAAAAATCCTTTTAGGGACTTTCTTCTCTAATCAACGATATGCTTTGACAAAAATTTTAGCAAAATCGGCGGTTTGTCGCTTTCGGAAGTGCACCCTTTTGTTACAATGTTATAGGCAAATATTGAATGTAGACTGAATAGGTGCTGAACAGCAGATTTAAAGCTGAATAAGCAGGTCGATGTATCTAATTCTTTAATTAATTCTTTAATTATTCAGCTTTAAATCTGCTGTTCCGCACCTATTCAGGCAACATTCAATATTTGCCTATAATATAACATTTTTTTCTTATTTTCACTTGTAGATCATGCTCCTACAATCTCGCCGGAAAAGTAGGACACACCCTGTATAAAAATTAATATAAATAAATATTTCAAAATTTTTCAACGAGTAATATTACATAATTGTCACGTTACATAGGATAGTGTTCCGAGCAGCTCGAAGATCGTTCGTGTTTCTCGCGCGTTGTTTAACAAACGTTCGGAAATAACTTCTTTCCACGTAAACGATTCTGCAACATCTGTTCTGCGAAAACATGTTTCGCGGCAAAGGTCGAGCCGGAATTTTTGTTTTGGAACAACGGTGGGGGGGGGGGGGGGTTACAATTGTTTGTTTTGATCTTCTTCGATCGTTACGATCCTCGATCTGTGTACGCTGGTAATCACAAGACTAACCGATAACAATGAGTCTCATGTTCCGAAGTGACCGCGGTAATAGTAAAAGCATCTGCGACGAAAGTTTATCGCTGGCGGGCACGATTGTTGCAAACATCCGGGGCGCGCACGGGAAAAACGTGAAATATTTCTGGATCCGTAACAGGTATCGCGGGTACTCCGGTCGACAAAATTATATGTATCGACAAACACATCGGTGCCATCGTATTTCGTGCATGAGGCAGGCAACCATAACTGTGCGGTGCTATGATGCAACGGCCGGACTGCACTGCGCGCGGCACGCGCTTCAACTTCTGTAATAAGTGCACGCACGGTCGCGCCACTACTTTCCATATCTTGCAGCGTTATCAAACTTTCGAATTCGTCTGCGACGTCGCGGCAACGCGAACGTTTAGAACGTGTTAGAAAACGAGGAAAAGAAATTTTTTAAAATCGAGGAAAACAAATTTTTAAGTTATTAAATTTTTTTATAATTTATTAAATTTTATAATTAATTTTATTAATCTTCATATTAAAATTGTATAATTAATTTTATTAATATTTATATTAAACTTGTATGATTAATGTCATTAATCTTCATATTAAAATTGTATAATTAATTTAAAGCCTATCCCTTAAATTGTTTATATTTATTATAAAAATTAAAAAATTAAAAACGACAAGGCTCTATTTATTTAGATTCTCTGCAATTTTTATGAACATGTGCTTGCATAAAGAAATTTATCGAATCAATTCCCATGCAAGCAACTTCATTATTTCAATAATCGTGAAACGATAAATACGATTCGCTCTTAACCAGTTAACTGCGGAATTTAGTTTCAAAAGTCCCCCACAGTGTGCCGAATTAATAACAAGCAATGACGGGTATACACGTCGAACGCAGGACAGATGGTCCTACTATAAATTTTACGAAAAACGAGGAAAGTTTACATTTTTATTTGACAAAATACAGAGTTTTATCGATAAATGTGCCAAGTGTCTGGCCTATAATTGTCCTAACAATCCCCACTACAGCGTGGTATACCCCGTGAGGGGCCCTGAAGCTCGAGAGGATGCGGTCGCCGAGAAGTGTAACATAATACGGGTCGGGTATATCGGTGTGAGACCGGGAGACCACTACTAATCCAGTGACAAAACTTGGTTGGTCAAAATTCCATAAAAAATAATGAGAAACGAAGAAGTTTTATTATTGGAATAGTTATGTTTACATTTTTCGGTGACCGGGGCCCCGCGGGCTTCGTCGTCCTTTTCTACGTACGGCGGAAGTCAAAGAATAGTAATCCTTGCGGATAATTGTCCCAGACCGGACCCGTGCTTTGGACAATTATCGATAAAACACTGTGTTAAAAATTCACTCTTGGAAAGAGTGATTTGGTTCGACGTGTATACACGTGAAACGCGCTTAACTGGTTAAAAGGTGTACGAATTCATTTTTACACATTTGCGTAAAACCGGTCCATGTTAACTAATTTTCAGAACGACCACTTTACGCAGCGAGTTCCTTCTTCTCGGCGGCGAGCGTCTACTGAACGGGGTTAAAGCGATCGATGGGGACACAGCGTCGATACGGCGGCTGGACTGGGAATCGAGCTGGGAAAACCGGGAAAGTCGGCGGGACCGCGTTTGTCCGGAAGTTTGGAGCAGAAGTCCGAGGTCGGCCTTGAAGCGGCTTATTGAATAATGGCCGCGACGAGTACTGGCGCGACCGGCGAGCCGTCTCGCGCGGCTATCGACGTCTCTTTTGCATTCGAGGTAAGTGTTGTACGAGGTGCACTAAAAAAATCGAGTCCGATTTTAAAACAGAAACCGAATCTGGTGACGTAGACGACGCCGTGCCATTTATCATTTCCGACGATGGTAAACGTTCCGGCAACAAGCAAGGACTAGGCCTTACTCGCCCTCGAGGTGCACACCGCGATCCGATCCACGCGGAACTAGGGAGTAGGTACAATGACGTCACGCGCTGATTACATTACGGATTACAAGGCCGCATTAAACCATTCTAGAAGCCGTACTCCGCGGAGCGGCTCTGTTGCGTTCGGCCCCGCAAATAAAAGGTAATGCAACACGCGAAGAATGTACGGAGGAACAAAGGACGGGAATCGGTGTATGCGCGTCTCGTTGCTTGTACAAGCGAGAAGCAGCTCGTGTTGGATTATTAGCAATAATAGTGCAACTGCCTATGCGCAAAAATGTAAGGATAAACTTCCGAAAGCGACAACCCTCCGATTTTGATGAAATTTTTGCCGGAGCTTATCCTTGGTTACAGAAGAAAGTCCCTAAAACGCTTTATGACGACAAAGCCTCGTTTGCCCCCTTCAAAGTTTTGACAGTTCTTACTATTTTCGAAAATGTTGATGTTAGAGAAAAATAAAAAGCTCTACGAAAAAGGTTACATTCACCCGCACCATCACTCCCATCAAAAAATAAACTTTCCTAACCCAGTACCTCTCAAACTTTTGTTTACGTTAAATGAATATATGTAACCTTTAAATACAAAACTTTTCGCATATTTAATAAAACATAAAAAATGTTTGACGGAGTTAATTGGACCCCTGCCGAGTTATTTTGGGTCATAATAGCCAAAATAATAGGTTTACGTAATAAATGTGTACAACCTTTTTTGTACAGCATTTTATGAGCTTCATTTGTTGTTTGAAACTTTTTTCTCTAAAATCAATATTTTCGAAAATATTTAGTAAGAACTGTCAAAACTTTTAGGGATTTTCTTCTCTAATCAAGGATAAAAACTGTGGCAAAAATTTCAGCAAAATCGGAGGGTTGTCGCTTTCGGAAATTTATCCCGGGTCTATAAGTACATATGGTCTAAGCTCGTACCCAAGGGCCAGGACAATAAACGATGCAGCCTTGGGGTTTTTTCCGTATTTTCAAGTGGGCGACAGATTTCTACAATAGCCTGCGACGTTCTGTTTTTCCTTCACTCCGAGTCTCTTTTTCGTTCAGTGAAGACGTCCTTCCGCGCCTTTGATAAAACGTTATTCTCTAGATACTTTAGCGTCTCACTTATTCAGATACCCATTTCACAACAGTTCGAGTTTTTGCCTCGGTGTCGTTCGACTCGGACGCACAATTTCACCGATCGGGCCGATCGGGCCGATCCGTGAAACGTTTTATCGTTATCGCTGTTCACTGTCCTTGTCGTTATCGTTATCGTTATCGTTATCATCGGCCTGTCCGCTCGATGGACGAAGGAATAGCTCGGCTTGTTGTGAAAAAAAAAGAGAACACACTGTGTTTCGCAAAATGTGTCGCGCGACGAACGGGCCTACGCGAGGACGCATGCGGTAACCGAAACACAGCCGTTTCGCCCTGAGGTCGACACCGAACCGTGTGGCTTCCGTGCGGCCGACCATTACATAAACCTAATCTCGAAAGTTTCAACCGGCGCAGCGAACCTTTCCTGTCCCCGATCGCACCGTTCCGATGCTCGTTTTCGATTTCACGCGAATCGACGGAATTCCTGCGAGCGATTTTTTGTTTTTTTATTTAGAAAATCTCGTGAGTCGGCTCCGGATCTTTGTGCGTTTATGATGAAACTGAATAGCTGCAATTTAAAACGGTTGAAGGATTAGAAGACGTTAAGAGTATGAATATATTATTTTTGCTATATTAAAATTTTTAGTGTAACATATAAATTTAATTTAATTTTAATTTTAATTTATATATTTAAAAGAGCTGGCGACGAAGGGATATTCGAAAAATGACAAAAATTGTCAAATTTATATATTTATAATGTATTTTTAATTTATACATTTTAAATTTATAAAATATAAATTCATATTTAGCTCCTGTGTCTTGCAATTGTTGCGCAAACGTTCTATTTTGCATAAAAATCCGCAGTCTACTGACAAGAGATTCAACATTTGGAACCAAACGAAACCAAAGTAAGGTAGAAACGAAAAATAAGAAAAAAGAAACAAACTAAAAATAAGGGTATACCGATTTCAAGTAAACCTTGTCGCTCGCAGCTGTTAAAACTCGCACCCATCGCTAGCGTATGTACACAGGGGCGGATTATTCTGATAGACAGCTCGGAGAGAAAAAGTAAAATTTGTTCGAATCAAGACCGAGGATCCTTTATAAAAGCGCGGGCACAAACCACTCGTTCGAAACGATTTCCGAACGGAACACAAGCAGTTCAACATCCGATGGAAATCGTGTGAAAGTGAAAACGTCGATTACATACACCGCCGCGCCACGCCACAACCACTTCGACCACTCCGACCTCTCTGTTAGAAATCCCGACGCGACGCGACGACGTCCTAGTCGTCGTCGGAAGAGTTCGAGTTGTTGTTGTTGTTGTGGCGATCGTAGACACTGCGGGACGGTATATTTATCCGCTGATTCGGGATCCATGAGCCGATAGATCTTCCTTCGCTCGGACAGCCGAACGGAATCGGAGAGGGGATAATTTTCAAGTACAGTGGATCCAAGAAATATTTCAACACTAAATACCCGATTCTCGAAAAATTGCCAATATTTAAACAGTAATAATTTCGTAAAGAATTACCACACGATGATAAAATTTGACTCATTTTAAAGCTGAAAGCCTGTACTTTCAAAATCCATCGCTCATTTTATTCCAAGATCTTTTTCCACGACGTAGCGAGCAAAATGACGACGCGTTTTTGACTGAAAATGTTACACATTCAAACGTCCGTGAAAACTTTGAAAAATTTTTTTTCTGACTGAAACCAACATAGATTTCAAGATTGAAACTTCTTCTTTACAACGACGCCTTAAAAATTGATGTACGATTTTTTTTTACTCTTTCATGCATCAAAAATGAGGAACAAGTTCGGTCGTGTATAGCCCCCATGGTGTAACTTATACGAGTGTAAAGTTGACGGCGCAGCTCTCATTCGAAGCTCGATGAAACGGTTAAAAAAAGTCGTACATCAATTATTAAGGTGTCGTTGCAAAGAGGAAGATTCAATCTTGAAATCTATGTTGGTTTCAGTTAGAAGAAAAATTTTTCAAAGTCTTCACAGACGTTTGAATCTGTAACATTTTCAATAAGAAACGCGTCTTCACATATTAACTAGTAAATTAATCCTCCTAACATCACCAAAAAACTCAAATCGTGTGGGACTTTTAAAAATGTTAAAAAAAAAAAACGTTAAAATTTCGAAATATTCGGACGCACACTGCGGACAATACTGGAAAAATTCAGTACACGCGTATATCTCGATATGAGATACCTTTCAATGATAGTAATAATTATGTTATAATCGTTGTTTAAAATATTATATTTGTAATTGTAACGTAAGACCGAGGACGATCTTTTATCAGGGAGACAATTCCGTACGATAAGCGTAGTACATACTTATGATAGTAATAATTATGTTGTAATCGTTGTTTAAAATATTATATTTGTAATTGTAACGTAAGACCGAGGACGATCTTTTATCAGTGTGGTCGAACTGTAATAGTTTATAATCAATGGCTGTTGCCAAGGCATCCAATGTATGTTATAACAAGATACGTTACGAGCAGTACCTCGCTGACTGTAAACCGAGCAACACGTGAATGTAATAAATGACTTTCATAAAAGCCCTACAAAAAGTCCTTCGACACAAACTAACTGTGAATCAGCTCATCGAAGAAATTTTCATTACTTTTCGGTCCCCCTAACATTTATTACAATCACGGCCGGCGCGAGGCAGGTTCAGCGCGTTTGCCGGAACACGGCCCCGCGTCTTGGAAAGCCCCGCGGTCAATGAAAACTCATCAGACATTTTGCAGGACCCGAAGTAGCAAACTCAATAATTTTATTAACATTCTTTGTACTTATAATCAATAATTCCTTATTGTGAAATTGAAGTATAGAATTAGAAATGATCGATCCAAATTGTTTACTATTTCTCTTTACAATACGTTGTATACGGTTTTTCTTTCACGCGCGTAGTCGAGGTTACAACGCAAGAAAAAGTGTCGTGTCAGATTATGAGGAAAGGAAAATATTTTGTTTCACTTAATGTTCAGTTATTTTTTTTTCTAGCGAGTATTCATGAATAAATGGTGCTTTTAAAATAAATTTATGTGAACAGATGTACATTTAAAAAATATTGATTTTTTTATCTTTGTCCTCTTAGCCGACGCACTGTGTGCCGATGTGCCATTCGATAAATAATTTGTCAAAAAAAAAATCGTTTCGCGCAGGGTACAGATTCCTTTCGAGAGGGTAGGAAACTGTGCGTGTGTGTAGCGAAGTGGAAATTTCTTTCTTCCTCCAATCATTTTTCGATTGATGCCACGTAATCGTGCTATGCCGTCTAATCAAAGGAATGATTTGTGAGTGTACGCGGCAGAGTTTCGATGGAAAGTATGGGCTAGCGGACGAGCGGACGAGTACGGCAAATCATCGAGGAGAGCGTGAGTCATCTATGCAGGCGTAGGCGTCGATGGTAATGCGCTTATCGCCGCGAGTGCTTTTAGAAATTATTTACGTTCAACGATCGTGTAAATAATGGAAGGAGAACTCTTCGGCCGGCTGGCGTTCGATGTACCTCCACTCGAAACGAAACGGAACGAATCGAACTGCAACGAAGCTTGAACGGAACCAGACGATTTCGTCGTGTCTATAATTGCGAGAACGGTCGCCTAAGTAATTGCTAGAAATCCGCTATTTTCTACGTAACGAAACGTCAGGACGCGACGCGACGGAATCGTATTGTAAATGGATACGTACAAGGTGTCACAAAATTATACAGGCTGTTCCAAAATTCCTTCAACTCCCTACGCGAACTAATGTCGTTTTTTTTTACATTAAATTCAAACAAATAAAACGACATTACCTTCCGGTCCACCTAATATAATGAGTCCTTTATCTTTAATTCTTTCTTTATACTTGTACAATATACAGGCTGTTCCAAAATGCCTTCAACTCCCTACGCGAACTAATGTCGTTTTTTCTTACATTAAATTCAAACAAATAAAACTACATTACTTTCCGGTCCACTTAATATAATGAGTCCTTTATCTTTAATTATTTCTTTATACTTGTACAATATACAGGCTGTTCCAAAATTCCTTCCACTCCCTACGCGAACTAATGTCGTTTTTTTTTACATTAAATTCAATCAAATAAAACTATATTACTTTCCGGTCCATCTAATATAATGTCTTTTCTTCTTTAATTCTTTCTTTATACTTGTACAATATACAGGCTGTTCCAAAATGCCTTCATCTCCCGGAAATGGGAGGTTCTGTGGTGATAATGTAGATTTCTATTTTATCAATGCGGTAAATTTTTTATTCAACCGATATCGTTATATTGATCGTTGTAAATATTAATTCATTTATTATTTGTTACATATCAACGATTTTCATTTGTGAATAACATTCATTAATAAACCTTCAAACTGTTAGCATCAAATTTGTTGAATTCAATTTAAAGTTAATTTATTGATAATATAAATAAATAATTTGCATTCAAATAATAAAAAATTAAAAAAGGAATTTAGTGGGTGGGGGCCGGTCATACTTCACCTCAGGAAAAGTCCTGATTGACCTGAGTCCCACACTCCCCCCGATTTGTTACTACATCCCGGGAGCGGGGTTAGTGCGTAAAAAGCGTTCCTCCTCTCCCGTAACAAAAATAAAAGAAAGAACTACAGGATCTAAGAAATAGCACGGGCCCGAGGGTTTTTCTTAGATCAAGACTTTACTGCACTTTGTAGAGTTCTTCGTTTTGAAGAGCTATTCGCCAACGAGTTTTCGTGTTACGAGCGAGCGGAGTGGCGCGGCTATCGTTCTTAACCCCTTGCCCTATAATATCGACACGAACGGATCGGACTCGCGACGAACGCGTCCAACAAAATCTACTAAATACGTGCACGTCGTTAACACCGAACCGACCGCTGCCGGTTTTATATTTTTCATTTTACTATTATTGAAATTATAAAGTTTTTTTATTTCACAATTATTGAAATTATAAAATATTTTCATTTTACAATTATTACATGGGAATTACACTTACATGGAAATTGATTCGATAAATTCTTTTGTCCAAGTACATATTCACATAAAAATTGCGCAAAATCTAAACGAGTAGACCTCGTCGTTTTCATAAGTTAACACATTTTAATCGTTTTTAGTGCTCGGTAGGTTTACTGTTAACTTAAAAATCGTAGTGTGTGGCGTTAAATGGTTTGAGGAAACCGCGAATCACCGGAAACCTTCGGAATCCTTGCAAGCGACATCAGAATCGCCGAACGTGGAACCAAAAACTACCACCTAAATTTATCTCGAGGATACCAAAACCAAGACCGGGAGCGGGTGCGGGTTTGCGTGCAACACCGATCGATAAGCGTCCGTGAAAGCCTGGAAATTCCGAAGGAACCGTTTCTGCATCGTACTCTTCGCAGAAATAGCAGTTTTGGCAGATCGATCGCTTGTCAATTCGAATTCGGACCGAGAACGCGAGAACGAACCCCGGCTTTAGAATTTTAAACGAAACGGGACCTAGTCGCTACCAATTTTTCGTAACAATCGAAATCATTTGGAACTTGATCCGCGTCGATCGCATAAAATGGAAGTTCAGTCCTGCCAGTTTTCTTAATCATTTTACCAGTGATGGAACTACAAATTTTTAACAGTAAAATGTAATTTTGGACCTACAGAAAACGCCAAAAGTACGGTTTTTTGTCAGTGTACTTCTAATTTAAATCAGGGATCATTTTAGTGAAATTGCGAGTAGTGTTTAGAGCATTTTTAGTTTCACTTTTCTCAAAAAATGTAAGATTCGCATTTAGCGGTTATCGTTTATGTTAATTTAACTCAGCATAACGATATACACCTCACTATCAATTGTCGGTTTAGGGCATTAATAAATAAATAAATAAATGAATGATAAATGCAAAAAGTTTTTGCCCTCCTTCGATTACGCCCCTCCAATGTAGTTTTACTACAGTGAATCCAAGAAGTATTGCAACACTAAATACCCGATTCTCGCAAAATTGCCAATATTTAAACAGCAATAATTTCGTAAAAAATGACCACACGATGATAAAATTTGACTCATTTTAAAGCTGAAAGCCTCTACTTTCAAAATCCATCGCTCATTTTATTCCAAGATCTTTTTCCATGACGTAGCGTGCGAGAAACTGAAGACGCGTTTCTTATCGAAAATGTTACACATTCAAACGTCTGTGAAGACTTTAAAAAATTTTTCTCGTGACTGAAACCAACATAGGTTTCAAGATTGAAGTTTCTTCTTTACAACGACACCTTAAAAATTGATGTACGATTTTTTTTAGCCGTTTCATCGAGCTTCGAATGGGAGGTGTGCCGTCAACTTTACACTCGTATAAGTTACACCAAGGGGGCTATACACGACCGAACTTGTTCCTCATTTTTGTTGCATAAAGCAGTGAAAAAAAATCGTACATCAATTTTTAAGGTGTCGTTGTAAAGAGGAAGTTTCAATCTTGAAATCTGTGGCAGTTATATTTACGAGAAAAAATTTTGAAAGCTTTTGGACACGCTTGAATTTGCTGCATTTTTTAGGGAAAATGTTCAAATATACTTTCTATTATATCTGCCGGACACTGTGTTAAAGAAGATTTATTTAAAAAATATTGTTTTGAAACAGCGCAGATGGCTTTTCACCTTACGGTTGGTACAAAATGATGATGATGATAACAATGAGGATGTAGAATAATATTCTTATTGCATACTATACCTCACTAATAAAACTACACAAAAATTTAGTATGAAATTTTTTTTTTTAATTAGAATAATATGGACCATAACCCCAATTAACCCTAAGTATCTACTTTTCCGAAGATAATTATTAAGCAGTCTTCATATAAGCATTTCTAACCAGAAAATCAAATCGCATCTCATTTTATATTTTTGTCCTCGTAAAATTGTCGATTCGGCCTTACGTGCGTCGGGTAAAATCGACGTTCGTGCCGATCGACCGGTCCGCAATCGATTTCTTTCGCGAGAAAATCCATCTCGCGCGATGAGGCCGCTTTTAACTTGTCCTACATACTTTTCCCGGAGAACAACGGCCGGTATTGTGTGTATCCCCTCGAATCGGGAACGGTGTCGCGAAGGATCATTTCCCGATAATTAATAATCAAGATAATGCGTGTGCTGGCGAATAAAACGAGCACGATAAGGAAAGGAAAAAAAAAATTCGAACACGCGGTTCTCGTTCGCGTTATTGATTTTCTGCGGTGGACGCGCGTGTCCTCGTACAAACGTTGTACAGGGTGTATAAAAATTATATGTCACGAATACCATGGCGGATTCTATACCTCAGGATCGGTGGAGATCAGTTAAAAAATTAGACCGCAAAATTGACCTTGACCCTTTCTTTTAAGGTTCACAAATTTTTTATCGTATTCATCGCAAGGAACAAAAGTCTCAGGGGATCAATGGATCTCAAGTGAACCGTTCTCTTTAAAAACGACTTTGAAGTTTCGTGAATTAATTTCTTCCATATGTCTACAAGGTTTCTCAAAATGGTATGAACGTGTAGGGAATGATTCTACATGAGAAAATAAATTGAAAATATAGAATAAATTTTTTTCGTTTGACGCCTCGTTTTCGAGAAAATTGACTTTAAAAATCCGTCAAGTTCGCGTGCCTAACGTTTGGAACAAGTAGAATTAGTAGGTCATGAACAGACGCGTCAAACGATTGCCATTCGAGAGCACGCGTGTTCGCTGAATTTTCAAACATTAATTTTTCGAAACCGAGGCGTCAAATGGAAAACATTTATTCTCATATTTTCAACGAACTTTTCACTAACATATTATCAATTTATTTTCTCGTGTAGAATCATTCCCTCCACGTTTATACTATTTTGGGACACCCTATAGACATATGGAAGAAATTAGTTTATGAAATGTCAAACGATATTTTAAACGATGTTTTACGATACGATAAAAAAATTTTTAACCTTAAAAGAAAGGGTCAAAATTAATTTTGCGGTCAATTTTTCTAACAAATCTCCACTGATCCAGAGGTATAGAATCCCTTCACGGTATTCGTGACATATAATTTTTATACATCCTGTACGTACTGTACATTATTACAACAAATACATGTGGTATGTGAACCGTGTAGAATGAATTGAAGGATCTGCGAATACGGATCCATGAATACGAATCCGTGTACATGGATCTGCGAATACGGCTTCGTCTGTCCACACATATGTATTCGTGTATTTATTTTACATGTGTATTTTAATATACGATGATATAACGTCGAACAATTTACCGCGACATTATTGTGTTCCTTCCAACATCGACAGTCGAGAAGAATTCAATCGAAAAACAATAATGCATCCATTCTCGGACTCGAACGTGCCGAATGGATCCGTGTACATACATGGATTTGTATTCACGGATTCTTAACCCCTTGCCGTACTATTTTCATTACGGTTCCAGTAATTAAAACGTCTTCATCTCCAGAAATGTCGTAGAAGAGAAAAGAAAATACACATTGTTCGTATGTATGTATGTAATGATATTTGGTCGCCTTAGGGTTTCAAATCCATTCCACCCTTTACCAATCCTCAACTATCGCCTAATTTCAAGCGGGACCTACTTTTTATTAAGGTGGGTTCCGAACCTTCTATTTTGCCAACAACACGTGAAACCCACCCAGAGGGCCACTTCCCGGCTTTTTACCGAGCGGCCACCCATCCTAGTGCGTCCCCCGCCCTACGCCGTTTAACTTCGGTGATCGAACGAGAACCGGTATTTTCAGCGAGGCAATGGTCGTTGACTCGCATTGTTCGTACAGCTACATGGATTTTAATGCTGAAATATTGATTGCAAACAAATCAAATCTTATTTCATCGAAACAGAAAGGCGTAACATTCGTATTTGTTACACTTTGTTTATAATCATCATCACGAGTCTGACTCGTTAAAATACGGCAAGGGGTTAAATTCGTACCACGTGTACACGTGTATTTTAGTGCACGTTCAAAACCGCGATCTCTAGTAGGTGTCCGCGATGCGAGCGCGTGCCACGTCGCGTCGGAATCGAACAAACGGTACATTCACCTACAAAGCCGGACGCGGCCGTACAGATTTCGTGAGAGGCGGTTTCGAGTTTTTCGACACTGAGCTCCGGTTCCGTTTCACGCGCGAAGGTCGCCACGACGTCCACGTCGGGGTTTTGTCGCGGACGAGCTGCACGCACAGATACGCAAAAAAAATCGCCGCGCGATCCACTTTCTCGACGGGAACGACGACGCGACGCTCGCGAGACCTCGAAATATATCCGACGGCCGAAAGGTAGATGGCTGTAGATAGAGCTGTAGGTGTAACGGCGCTCCTTTTTACCTCAAAGAGCGCAATTGCGATTCTGCGAGTCGTTCGCCGGTCGATATTCAACCGCCGACACCGCCGCCCGTCCCCGTTCTTTTTCTACGCACGGTGCGATATTTCTGCAGCCCGAGTACTACACGGGGAGAGCGACCGAACGTGTACCAGTGCCTTGGTTTCACGTCAAATTTACGATTCGCAAACATTTACGATCTTCCTGGACCATATGGTACATCGAGGCGCATTTTATTTCACCAAATTTCTGGTTGTTTATTTTACCATTTGGGGGACCGGAAAGTAATGTTGTTTCCGCGGACCAAATTTTTTGTCAACTTTTGTCAGAGTATACACTCGCGTAAACGGTTAATAAATGACTTTTTTGATCGTTTTAAATTCAGAAAACGATATTTGCTACGATGCTTGCCGAATTCGTCTCAGCATCCCCTGAAAGATGGATGTAAAATATTGTAGGTTTATCTGTAAAGAGCTGAAGGTGGACCTTGATAACTCTGGGAAAAAAGGGTTGACGAAAAATTTGGTACAATCATCTTAAAGCGCTGTGAGGTTATTTTTATTGTCTGTATGAGGTTGTGTGGGAGTGTGAGATTGTGTGAGATTGGTCACGAAAGGGCGCGGAGCGAGAGGACGAAGCCGATCGCCGATCGTCAGGTTGTTACCTCGTGATCGCCAGCGTGAGTGCACGCAGAGTGTATTAAGAGTGTTTTTTATATTCATTCAAATATACCTCAACCTATATATCAGTAACTATAGACAAATAGTTTTTCCTATCCATAGTATTATATATTATATATTATGTATTATATTATGTATTATATATTATAATAGTATTTCCTATCTCCTTGAAGCATGTTATTTTAGCTAAAAAAAACTTCTGATTTAACCACTAACCCCTTGCCGTACCATTTCCTTTACGGCCACAGTGATTAAAACGCCTTCATCCCCAAAAATGTCTCGCCACATTGATTTTAATGCTGAAATATTGATTACAAACAAATCAAATTTTATTTCATCTAAAAAGAAAGTTGTAACATTCGTATTTGTTAGGCTTCGTGTCAAATCTTCAGCACGAGTCTGACTCGTTAAAATACAGCAGGGGGTTAACAGCAGAATAATCTAAGCTGATCACGAGAGCATAAGTGCGCAACGAGAATCGGGGCGTGCGCGGCAGCTTCGAGAACATCGCGCCGCGCTACAATTCGAAATCAGTCAGAGGTTCTAGCGAGAGACGACTCTCGAAAGCGTCGTTGCGTCGCGTCGATTCCTCGTCCCTCGGGGGAAAGAATGTTGCTGTCTCCTGGACCAACGATCGTTCGGTATTTCTGAAAATAGGTAAACAAGGCGCGAGGGAACGAACAGGGATACCACTTCGAAAAGTAGGACGAGTTTCGAAACGCGCGTTTAAACTGAACGGCATTTTTCGCTGGCGAACACGCTCTCCTATTTCCTCCTTCTTTCATAGTCCGGTGATCGCGATCAAAGGATCTCGCGGAGGATCTAGCCGATCGAAAAAAAACTCGCTCGGACTCCCAACGAAATACTTGTCTATCCGAAGATACCAAATGACCGGAAAAGCGTATACAGGGTGGTCCACACTTAAGCGTGACCACCAAAATGTAGCCACCTAAATAATCTCCTATATTTGTGATGACTAGAGACTGCAGATTTTTATGGAAAATAAAAATTTATTAATCTGAATTGCAATGAACTGGAGTGAAGTAGAAAGTTCATTTCTTTTCTTTTATATTTAGTAGGGATGGGATCAAGTTTAATATGTACTCAAAATAGTGTCGGTGCACGATCTAAATGCAACCAAAGAACCGAGAACGCGCTTACATCGAGCGGATACTGTAACTTGCAAAGTATGCGTTGCACGAAAAAGTTTTGTATTTTATTTTTATTTATTTATTTAATAATTCCCTAAACAACGTGTATGGTTTTACAGAAGTTGCATGGTTTGAAGGGGTACATTATGTAGTGTATTTTTTTTACAGGTGGAAGCGTTTCGGAGATTTGAAGATCGACTTTGTCTTTTTAAATGAAATACTATATTTTTTACACCAAAATATGGAAGAATGTCGAATTCTGAATAAAAAAGTATAGACTTTCATTAGCCCTAAACCCAATAATTAACGAGCAATTTCACTTTATTTCCTGACAATTTTCTTCGCGCAATGCTGTCCTGCAGAAATCTGTGATAAGGTTGAATCTCTAACTTGACATTACGCGAAGAAAATTGTCGGGAAATAAAGCGAAATTGCTCGTTAATTATTAGGTTTACGGTTAATGAAGGCAGAATTCAACATTCTTCCATATTTTGGAATAAAAAATATAGTATTCCATTAAAAAAAAAAACAAAGTCGACCCTCAAATCTTCAAAACGCTTCCACCTGTAAAAATTGTAGGCATACAATAGAAGTAAATTTTCTCCTTTTTTAGGAGATTACGAACTGCCAAAAAGTCCTAACCACTGAAATCGTAAAATAAATCGTAGGGCAAGGGGTTAAAGGGCGTACGAATATTTATGGGACTCACTGTAGGAAACGTATTCTTGAGAAAATAATATATCGTCGTTTCCAGAAGAAGAATCTTTGTAAATTGAAATAAATGTTACTAATTTTCGCGTGCGGAAGGTAACACGCCCGGTCTGTTGTCCTTTGAACGTGCTTTCCTCCGCAGCCGATCGCTCTGACTCATACTCTTTCGCTCGCCCACCAGAGATATATCTAATTATTCGAACACGCGAGCATGTGCGCGCCGCTTCGTGATCTCATTCTCGGCGAGCCGGGAATCAAGCTCAATATCTTTATCGTTGCCCCTAAGCAAAAGTCGCTCGAGCAAAAATTTTCCTTTCGAACAGCTTTAACCTTCAGTCGTCGTTCGCACTCCGCTATTCTGCATAACTGGTTACATGGGACTTTGTATCGCGCCAAGATAAATAAATTTTTATTCAATAACATAACCACCTTAATGAAAAACAAATATTTGCTAGTGTAGTCGACGCCTTTGTTTATGCTTGATATGCTAAATTTAAAGTTTCCAGATTGTAAATACTATATGCGAGTAATTAAAAGTTGAAGTTGTTTTTGGGAATCGGTCTTTTCACTGGTAAAATCTTTCGATCTACGCTATATCCTGCTGTACCAATGTATTAGGGGGACCGGTAATGTTTTTTCAAACAAATAAATTTTTAACAATTTTCTATTAATAATCAATAATCACCCTCGTTATCAACAACCTTTTGCCATCCAGCGTGCAAATTTTCAATGGTGAATCCATTAAAAATAAAATATATAAAATATTTACACGCGCAGAAACGACATAACTTGCGTAGCTATTGATTACGAAAGTGGTGTAAGTCCAATCGCAGCCCGTAAATATACATTATTTTAGTTAAATTCCCCTAAAAGAAATTTATATAATCAAATTGCATATTGATAAATTAGTAGGAACATTGCCAGACTTGGCACAATTAACCAATATTTTTTAATGGAGAGATAAGCTAACCTTTAATTTTCTCGAAACAACAGAAAATGGACTTGCAAAAATAAACGGTTTATATATCAACATAATGTATACTAGACATTCTGTTCACCGTTACGTACAGCTTCGTCACTTCCTAGAGAGTCCTACTTGAGCTTACAATAAAAAAAAAATCTTTCGATCGCTTACGCATCGTCCGATAAAACGTTAGTGTCCGGCGTTAGGTGAATCGCCTCTGTCGTCTTCGGAAAGATTTCGAAGCGAGCAACAAGGCAAAGGATGCAAGGTATTTCGAACGTTTCAAAAATATACGGCTCGCGGCGCGAACAGTCGACGGCTAATATTTCGGAGCGCGCATCCGTATCTGTGTCAGACGGATTCTCCGAGTTCGAGTTCGAGCTCGAGCTCGGTGGCGCTAGCTTGCCCGCTTGGACTCGCTTGGATTCGACTCGACTCGACTCGGGCCGTTGTGCCCCGGCCTCGTGCTCTTTCACCTACTAACGGTTGCTTTATTACGGTTCTTCCGAGTCTTCCGAGTCGCGGCAAACGTACGCTCCTCGCGACGCCGACCTTCGCCGCCAACAATTCGTCCAATTCCCATGCTGCATCGCTCGTTCGCGATTTCTACAGCTTCGATTCGGTTCGATTTGTCTACGGCACATGTATTGCTGTTTCGATTCGAGTGAGAGAGCAGTTGGAGTACTATGTACGATGTTAATACTAAACACTGACGTTTTATGTCTTTCATTACTATGGAAATTGATTCGATATCATTATTTTATCCAAGCAAATATTGAGATAAAAATTGCACAAAATGAATAGAGCCTCGTCATTTTTATAAGATTTTTCATTTCACGATTATTGAAATTATAAAGTTATTTACATGGAAATCGATTCGATACATTTTTTTATCCAAGCATATATTGAGATAAAAATTGCACAAAATGAATAGAGCCTCGTAATTTTTATAAGATTTTTCATCTCACGATTATTGAAATTATGAAGTTATTTACATGGAAATCGATTCGATACATTTTTTTAACCAAGCATATATTAAGATAAAAATTGCACAAAATGAATAGAGCCTCGTCATTTTTATAAAATTTTTCATTTTACGATTATTGAAATTATGAAGTTATTTACATGGAAATTGATTCGATAAATATTTTTTATCCAAGTAAATATTGAAATAAAAATTGCACAAAATGAATAGAGCCTCGTTACTTTTCATTTTATAATTATTGAAATTATGAAGTTATTTACATGAATATCGATTCGATAAATCTTTTTATCTAAGCAAAAGATGAAATAAAAATTGCAATAAAACCCAATTTTCCGTAACAACGAACTTTAATCAATAAAATATTTTAACCTCCCTACAATCTTATTAAAAAAGGGTTAGCTATCAAAAAGAAAAGAATTATAACCTCAACAGAAGTTATTCAAACAATAAAAGCATATCACTATCTATTAATTAAAACCGTAATTACTTTCTTGCCAACATATACTAAAATATAATATTTAGTTGCAGATACAGTACTAAAATGAATTTACAGTAATAAAGAAAAAACACGAGATATCTCGTAGCCGTCATCGCCGAATAAAATTCAGCCGCATACTACGAGATATCCCGTGGTAGTGAACGGGTTAAACCGATTTTTTCAGCATCGTCGATTCAATTACTCGAATATTCGGTTCGTAGCCCAGCTCACGGCGAGATCGAGCCGCGCCGAGGCGAACGCGGCGGTGCACTCGATGCGGCGATCGAGGCGAGATCGACGGTTCCGGAAGTTCGCGCGGATTTCGGGGTCGAAGGGAGGATGATCGCCGGCGCGGAAAAGAGCTCGGAAAGACAAGCGGCGGAGACGTCGGTCGCAACCGAGCGTCGATTTCGCGTGGCAGCGGTGCATTGTTACGTAAAGGAGCGTTCGAGGTTGGAAATAGCTGTCACGGATTCGAGCGAAACCGATTCCGACGGTGGCGAACCGAACGATCCGGGACAGGAACCGGGGCCGGTTCTTTCGTTCGGCTCGATCTGCGAATCGATCGCGCGCGCACACGTAACGAAAAATGTACCTTGCTGCTCGTTATAGCCGACGGAAGGTTTTCACACGACTGCGCATCGTTCGACGCGTATTTCGATTCGGTCAGCTGAGAATATCGCGTGGTCGGTGCGGCGTGTCCAATTTTAGCGGGCCTCGAGCGAGCGAGCGAGAGAGAGAGAGGCGCGAGCCTAGGCCGCGCGTTGCAGCGAGAACGCGCTGTGTCCACACACTTTGATTCCGTTTCAACTTTCGAACGATCCTCGTCGACCTCGTTGCCGACGTCGGTTGGTCGATCGACGTCGACGAGGTATCCCCGCGCGCACAGTGGAACCTGGTCACAGCGACGATCGCAAACAAGAGAGAGAGAAAGAGAGAGAGAGTGAAAGAGAGAGAGAGAAAGAGAGAGAGATGGCAGTAGCTCTCCACGATTTTCGGTTCCCGGTTCGAAACACGTCGCACGAGTGCGAACCGGCGACTCACGCTCCGGCTGTTCTCTCTCTTTCTCCGGCCTGTTCTCACCGTGTGGCTGATCGTCGATGCGCGGAGAGCGGTACGGAGCGGTATGGAGCGGCGTGGAGCGGCGTGGAGCGGCGCGAGGCGGTGTGGAGCGGCGTGCAACGGCGTGCAGCGGCGTGGAGCAGCGCCGCGAGAGATCGCCTCGAACTCGAGCGAGGGGAGCCTCGACGAGGAATACAGCAGAGACCGAGGAAAGGGGAGGGACCGAAACGGCGCGACTCTAGCTTGTCACCTGATCGCGGCCGTCCGCCTGCGCGCTCTCTCGAACCTCTCTCTCTCTCTCCACTCCGCACCCCGCTGCGCACGCCGCGAATCATCCCTCGCGATCGCAGCCGAAGCGTTTCGAGCGCGATTCGGGCCGATTTCGAGCAGAAATGAAGAAACGCGTATGAGCCGTCCATTTTTTACTCGAAATGCTCGTTTATTTTAGTGGTTGTAAGGAGAAACGTCGCAATTTTTTAAAATTTGAGTTTATGCATTAATCGAGCTTTACGTATTCACCAGAAAATAAGTCGTGAAAAGAGATTCGAAAGGTTAAAGAAAATAAATTTAGAAATTGGTATCGGCGCAAAGGTTCGTCTTGAAAAACCAAATTATGAAAGCCTTTTTGCAAAAATTTTACAGATATTTAAAGAAAATAGTGTAATTTAATAACTGTACAAAGAATTAGTGATCAAAACTTTGAACAGCAATATCTCGAAAGGTTAAAGAAAATAGTGTAATTTAACCGATGTCCTGTACAAAGAATTAGTGATCAGAACTTTGAACGGCAATATCTCGAAAGATTAATGAAAATAGTGTAATTTAACCGATGTCCTGTACAAGGAATTAGCGATCAGAACTTTGAACAGCAATATCTCGAAAGGTTAAAGAAAATAGTGTAATTTAACCGATATCCTGTACAAGGAATTAGTGATCTGAACTTTGAACGGCAACATCTCGAAAGTGAAAGGACGCGACACGCGTACTTGCAACCACAGATTTCTGAATCGATCGATTAACCCTTCGCGATCGGGCGTCTACTGCTGTTGGCTGAAGTGTGAAATCTATGTAAGTTGAATGACGTATGCCGTATGTTTCAATGATCGATGTGTACAGCATTACGAGCGCAGCTACAATAGTGAACCGATTCCGGTTCCGCTGAGCGTCGCATTGCCGTTGGACGAGCTAGAGTCCGTCCACTGTATCCGCGCTCGGATTGGTCCGTGTTTTCGTTAATAACTCCCAAACGAAGCCGCGGCGGCTATTTTTGCAAAGGAAAATGTTGCTTCAAATCACCCCAGGAACCTCCCACTTCCGGGAGTTGAAGGAATTTTGGGACACCCTGCATATAGGCATACAGTAGATATAAATTTTCTCCTTTTTTTGGAAATTAGGAGCTGCAAAAATGTTCAAGTCACTGAAACCGTAAAATAAATTGTAAGTTAAGCGTTTAAAATAGCTCCGAGTTATGGAACCCTTTAGGACATTTTGAGGAAAAATTATTATTAAATTAAATTTTAAACTTAAAATATTTACCCCAAAAAATATAATAGTTATTAAAAATCTTATACAAATAATTCTTAAATATCCTGATATAAAAATCAAAGCAAATAAACTTCTAAAATATTCTGTATCAAACATTTTGAGGAAAAATTATTATTAAATTAAATTTTAAACTTAAAATATTTACCCCAAAAAAATATAATAGTTATTAAAAATCTTATAAAAATAATTCTTAAATATCCTGATATAAAAATCAAAGCAAATAAACTTCTAAAATATTCTGTATTAAACCCTGAAACGTGTCCGCGGAGCACAGTTTGAACACTGTTATAAGGCAACATGTGCCAGCCATTTTTAGCTAAACTCGGTAGGGTTAGCGTTGACTTCCTCGAAAACAGGTAAAAAAATGAAACAGAGGCGAACAGAAATAAAAGTAAAATGTTTCTCGTTAGATTCGCATGCAACGCGCGGCAGTGCGCATCCCTCCCCGCGGTCACGCAAACAAGAATACAAGCCGTCGTGGCTCGCGGCACACCGACCGCCTCGCGAACGGTACCGCGAACGCGCCTCATCCGCATCCGCATCCGCGTCCACCCTTGCTCGTTTATTCTGTTTGCTCGACACCGCCAATGCCACGGATATCGCAGCCGCGAAAGGAGCGTCCCCTAGACTCCGCGACGAATCGTTCTCGGCTTCTCGGTCACGCGCCGCTCGGGACACGCTCAAACTTGAAGGTCTTCCGGATCCTCTCTGGTCGTGAGAACCAGCGGGAACCCGCCGCCTTTGAAACCCGTCGACGTCCGTCGAATCGCAAGCAAGCAAACGCGGAATAACGCAACGATATCTGACCTAAATTTTTGGCACGATCCACGCCGTCCACTTGGTTCCGATTAAGGTGCGTCTTCGCTTGGCTTCTGGTCAATACGACTGTTCAAACCCTTCTGGTTCCTTGCAATGGACTTTCAAAACGGGATTCGAAAATGCAACATCTCGATGAATTGTATACAGTCACCTTATGTTTGCACCTTAAATATCTTTTGAAGATACATCAAATGTCTTAAGGACAAAGGTGAATGGTTTCGCATGATAAAAATATTTGTTTTTTTTTGAAGATATCACCTCCATTTTTTTTTATAGTTACTAAATGCAATGATTTCTGATTTCACATATTGCATAGGTGTTTCAAGAAGGGTGGTTCCGTTTTAAAACAATGGAGGTGACCTTGATTTCTTTGAAAAAAATGTCATAAAAAATACTTTTGTCATCGTGTGAGCTCCATTAACACGTTGGTCGCCTAGCGCGATTCGATTGAGTTTCTTGCGGGGCCCAAATCCGACAAAATGTTTTAACGAATACCATGCGACATAGTATAATGTAATATTTTATCCACAATATAAATTAGTAAAAAGTATAGTGTAATGTGTATATTTTTATATTGTATATCCTATATTTATATTTCAGTGCTTATTCCATTAAATTCCTTTTAAAAATTCAACTGAAAATCGTATTTAACTTGAACAAGAAGAGTCACCCATATTTGGGTGACGGGGCCCCCACGGAAGCATACCTGTCACCCAGAAATGGGTGACGCGGCGACGAACGTGTTAAACCATTCAACTTTATCGGGAAGACATTTGACTTATCTATAAAAACTTATCTATATTTGACGTGCAAACGTTAGGTGACTCACCCTGTATATTCTTTTTGAAAAATTGCTATTTTTTACAATTGAAAGGAGTCCAACTAGCATGCGTTGTGCGCATTGTTTTCGTGCGAGTTGCCACCATTTTGCGATCCAATGTTTCTATTCTTTTTGAAAAAATTGTGGAGGAGTCCGAATTATATCGGTATTTTTTACAGTTGAAAAATCTAGTATTTTGTCGTACATATTGTTTTCGTGCGAGCTGTCACCATTTTGCAAACCTTGAATTCGTAGCGAGTTTCCCCTTGAAAACCGTCTACTGGACGAACGTAGATCGTATTTGTATTAGTGCTCGCGTGATTCGCGTAACGCGATACACGCGCACCTTCGGACGATCATTTTCTTGGGCGTACGTGCGTGCGCGCGCGAGTCATAGAGGCGAGATCATCGTTTCGAAGCGATGAATCATCGGTGAGCAACGTTCGTCGCGCAACGAGATCACGTTGCCAATCGAATGTTTCGATAGTTGAATTTTTCAATTCGCACAAGCCCAACCGAATTAACTCTAAATCTACTTTACAAGTAGCCGGTACATGTTGCCTTATAAAAATGACAAGATTAAATTTATTCGAACTTTGCGCGGTTCATATAATAATACCTGCTCTATTACGTTCAACCATTTATCGCAAAAGCGTCTTCATAATTTCAATAATTGTTGTTGGTAAGTTTAGTGTTAGGCACTCGAAAAATTATTCTACCATTACTCAAAATATAGTTTCCAAATACGTTGGTATCTAATCAATAGACTGCGGATTTTTATACATTTACAACAAAATTAAGTAGATGAAATTCAGAATTGTTGGAAAATTAGAAAAATCGAAGTTGTCAGCATATTTCCTCTATTAAAATCATTAACGACAGAAATAACATTCAATTTGGTTTCTATTTCTTGCAATCGAAGCAATTTTTATTATGCAATAAGATCCGCAGTCTACTAATCAATTAAGTAAACATTTAAGTATTTCATGAGGTACTATTAGGGGGACCGTTTTAAAAATTCCCCACAGTGTGCCGAATTAATAACAAGCAATGACGAGTATACACGTCGAACGCAGGACAGATGGTCCTATTATAAATTTTACGAGAAACGAGAAACGTTTACATTTTTATTTGACAAAATTTTAACAAATCACTCTTGAAAAAGTAATCGAAAAGAAACAAGCTCGCTTAACTGGTTAAAAAGGGAATCGAACTGCCTTTATGCTGGCAAAAAGTGTTAGAAAATGATGGAAATTATTTTGTTTAGTATTTAAGATGTTTTTAATAAATAAATGTAAAAAAAATTTGATTACCTTTCGTCCCTCTAATATATCAATTTCGAGTCCATCAAATGAAGAAAAATAATATAGAATGGAATTATTCTAGGTACGGAAGAAATGTTTCATTTTCAAGTGAAACTATAGCTCCGAGTACAACGGGTTAATAGATGTTAATAGAAAATCAATAGATTTCTTTGAAATCGGGAGTCCGACTCGATGTCACAGGGGAAGGAGTTAAATATACTTGAATTGTCGATACTTTTCGGATCGATCGCGTCGCCTGCAGCGATAGTCGACCATCGGTCTATCGAGTGTGGCCGGCGATCCTACGGGGAACGGTCGGGTTCGTGTAATTGCGCCCTCCGAACGTCGATGTCCACAAAACAATCGGTCTTCGAAGCGGAGAACGGGAACGAAAGACGAAGGAGAAGAAGGGAGGAAGAGCCTCGGGAAAAGAAGATCTCGCGCAAGAGCAAACACGACCGAACGCGAGCAAACAAAACGGAGCTTTCTCTTTGACGTTCGCGTCTCGAACGCTCGTGAAATACTCGGCTGGTCGTTCGCGGCCAGTAATGCGATGGCGCGCGATTCGAGGCTCGAAAGCTCGAAGCTCGAGGCGCGCTCACATTGCCCTCTATCCGTACCGTCTACCTCGACACGTGGGAATATTGATTTCGCCGCGTCAGCTGCTCGCCCGCTGGCTCGTCGTTCGCCACCGCGACACGACGCGGTCGTCTTTCGTCTTTCGCCGTTAATTCCTGGCTCGATGATTCGAGCAACAATGTACGGTCGTGTAATCTGCGTACCTTTCTATCTTGTTCCTTCCCTTAGACCTCTGTTAGTCGAATTGTCGTGTTACTTGCGAGACAATGCCCGATCGAGACGGACCGCAACAAATTATGCGCGAAAGTAACGAACTCGGACGAAGTGGGAACTGGCAGTTAGATGTTAACTAGATTATTATTACTTGACTGCGGATATTTTTGCATTTATAGCAAAACTGTAGGAAAATTTTGCAAGTTGAGGACGTCAAGATATGGATTTCTCATGTATTCAAATTATTGAGGGAAGAAGTTACGTTCTATTTAGTTCTTATTCCTTGAAATTGACGCAGACTGCGGATATTTTTGCATTTATAGCAACATCGAGTAGATGACATTGAAAATTGTAGGAAAATTTTGAAAACTGAAGACGTCAACATGTGGATTTCTCATTTATTAAAATTATTGAAAGAAGAAGTAATGTTCTATTTAGTTTCTATTTCCTGCAATCGACGCAGACTGTCGATATTTATGCATTTATAACAAAATTGATCACATTGAAAACTGTAGACAAAATATTATTACCAGACTGCGAATATTTATGCATTTATAGCAAAACTGAGTAGATGGAACTCAAATTGTAGGAAAATTTTGAAAATTGAAGACGTCAATATATGAATTTTTGTAATAAAAGACGGCAATATATGAATATGTAATGTTCTATTTAGTTTATCTTCCCTGCAATCTACGCAAACTGCGGATATTTATGCATTTATAGCAAAATTGATTGGATGACATTGAAAATTGTAGGAAAATTTTGAAAATTGAAGACGTCTTAAGAGATAAGAAAAATAAAATGAAAATAACTATATACATTCTAATTTCAAATTATATTACTGAAGTAATATTCTATTTCAAAAGATTTCTTTCGTTCTATTTATTTCATTTTTATTTTAGTGGTATACAATAAGCCCCGCTATTAGCAAAAATGAACATGTTGTTTGTATACCACACCCGCCTCAGGCTATAATTTCAGTACGTGGTTTATAAACCACACCCGCAGTTAAACGATGAAGCCACGACAACGATTGCAGAAGAAAAGTATGCACGATTTTCATACACGAGAAATATTTTCAAGCGTTCCCGTTACTCCGGAACGCCGAGAGCGATTTTGGATTTCGGGGCGGACCGCTCGTAGTCTCGCGTCGATCAAATCCGTCGTATTCCGTATCTCCGCGACGATAGTCCTTCTGTATTTCGTACCTGTGTTGCCACGGTAACAGCCTAGATTCGAGAGGCTGGCGGATCCGGAGTCACCAAGGAGACAAAGAGGCAAACAGAGTGCAGGTGAGCTCGCGTTCACGTTCACGCTCGCGCACACCGCAAACGCAAACGCGTCTGTACTCTGCTGTAATAGGCGAGAGGAAAAGCGAGTGGAGGAGAAAGACGCGGGGAGAGAGGGGCAGGAGAATCATTGTTGCCCGTTCGCATCTCTTTGTTTCGGATTTCCGGTATCGTAGGCTCGTCGCGAGAACACAGATTCGCTGCGATATACATACGAATACACAAATATGCGAACGAACGGGATGCGGATCGCGCAACGACCGATAGATGACAGCATCGATCCGGTAACGAAATCGAAAATTACTCCTACTTAGTGGAAAGTTCCTATTTAAATATCAGAAATTATGTTACAATAATTTGTTAATAACAGGTTCATAACCATTTTTCATCTTTATATGTAAGAAATTATGTTATAATGAGTTGCTAATTTTTGCAAGAACAGAGTTATGACAACAGTTAGATTTGCAAGAGATATTATAGATTTACATAGTTATATGTATAGGGCTTATGGATCAGAAATGATCTAAAGCTCTTTAATAAAAAAAAAATAAATAAATTACTATTGGCAGCTCGTACTCCTACTTAGTGGAAAGTTCCTATTTATATATAAGAAATTATGTTACAATAATTTGTTAATGACAGGTTTATAACAATAGTTAATATTATATTTTTTCATATTTATATGTAAGAAACTATGTGATGACCACAGTTAGTTTTGCAAGAGATATTATATATTTACATAGTTATATGTATAAGGCTTATGAATCAGTAAAAAATCTAAAGCTCTTTCATTTAAAAAAAATCGAAAATTGGCAGCTCGCACGTACGATAAAACCATTTAATAATACAGTCACTTTTCCTATCAATTAATATTTAATTAACCGATAACCGGTGAGCGATCGTTATAGATTTCGACGCGCTGAACTCGGATTCAATAACTCGAGTTTCTCCATCGACTTTGGTAGCGGGAAATTCGATTTAAAATTTAATTTTAATTGTAAATTTTGAAATATTCAACCGTCACGATTTTGGGTAATCGTCGAAGCTATACGAACGTTTTCTACGTGGAAGATTGTGTTGTTTGCGTATGATGTTATCTAACAATATTGAATGTATGTACACATAGCGAAAGAAACTTTTAGGACAACGTAATAGTACGTGAAAACAAATACGCGAGTCGATATCGATGAAACTTATGCGAAAAATATTTCATTTGGTCGACCTCGTTCTCATCGGAGGGGTGAAAACAACCCTTGAAGTTGGGAATTTGATATTTCGGTGTTAACAAACGCGATTCCGAATCGGTTTACACGAGATTTTTCAGCCACGAATTTCTGTTGGAGACACGAAGAATATCTTCTAAATATTTACTCTCTGTTCGCGGAATCGAAGCCTCGATCGTGCGCGGATTTCGCGGAAAGATTGATATCGCTTACCGACGCGAATAGACCGAGCGTCGCTTGTTTTAGAACGCGTGACCTTGAACACGATTACGCTAAATAGCTCTCTCTCTCTCTGGTTACATTTTTCTCCACAGAGATTCGAGTTCGATGGAATCGCGAGAGGATTTCGTCGCGGCGACCCGACCTCGTTCCGAATTTCGTTTCTTCGGGGTCGGGTCTCTTTCTCCACCCGCTACTCCTGCTTCCCCTTCTCCTGTACTCCTTCCCCACGTCCTTCGACCGCGACTGCAACCCGCTTCCTTTCCTCGAGAGCTAGGGCACGCTGCCAGGCCGAAGGAAAATGTTTTGTAGGGAACGGCTGTGCCCGAAAACGACGCGGACAAGAACGCGCGCGCCGCGCCCTAATTAGAAATTATCTTTTTCTCCTAAAAGTCCTCTTCGCCTCGAAACGTTGAATAATCTCCGATGAAACCGCGATTCCCATGCCGCCGCTGGCGGAATAACGATGGGAACGGAAACGCGGCGGAGCCTGACTACATAATATTGTAGAAAAAAATGAGAAGAAAAACACGGCGCGCTGGGGACGCGCGTGCGCGACAAACGCACGCGTTCGAAGAGATTAGCACGCGATGGATGGCTTCGAATGGGTGATGGAAAGTGAAAGTACATCCGTCTAGCGAGCAACCAGCGTTTCGTTTCCACGCGCGCTATCGGCTCGCTCGCTTCGGCGTTGTTCGATCGCGGCGCGTTCTACAGGTCTGCACTGTGCGATCGGACTGTGGACGGTACTACGGTAAAATCGCGATCTAAGCGGTACGGAGCTGCACGATCTTAGTCACTTCGCTTGCCCCCTCCACTGGGGAGGCATACTCCGCAAGGAACGGAGAAGCTCGAGCTTTCTCAGACAGAGTACACATTCACAATTTAGGTACTATAAGAAAAGCGTTTCAATATTCTTTTATTATTTTACTTCAATTATTATATTACTACGCGGGTTGCGCACGACCACTGCGGATATACCGCGCTCATAACTTTTGACCCAGTGAACCTCTTGCTTCGAAATTTCGATATCTAGAGTTTTCTCGAAGAAATTAACTGAATTAGTTTTAGTGGGAAAAAAAGATTTCAAAAAATTCCCCAAAAAGAAAAGTGAAAGTCTAGACTAGAATACCCCCTTAAAGCAATAAATAAATATATATATCTAATAGGTTGAAACTAATATAACAGTATTTTTAAATTCTTCTAATATTTTCACTGTTTCAAATGACTATTGCTCATTTTCGAATGCACAAAATCCTCTGTTGTTACGCGACGACGAATTAGAAAACAGCTTGCTAGGCTAATCGAGGCGAAAACGCGAACTGCGGAAACGAGCGAAAGATGGAAAACAAAAGCGAACGGTACCGGGAGTTCCGTTTTTATCGATGCGGGTTTACAGCCGTCGCGTCGCGTCGCGGCTCGTCGACTCGCGGTGCGACGACCGATTGCGGTGAGGATTGCGATGGCGACGGCGATGGCGATCGCCGTTACGATTGCGATAGAGGTTGCGATTGCAATTCCGGGGTAACAATTGGCCACGATCGGAAGCGGCGATCGTCGATCGAGCCCGATACGCGCGGTCTCGACGCCGCTCCGCGCCGGAACCGCTCGTTTCTCGAACTGACCTGAAAGATAAGAGTTGGCGCAGGTAACGTAGCTGCACATCTGCCCTATCTTGGTCCACACGGTCTTGAACAGTTCGGAATCGTACATCGATAACTGCTGCGGCGGCGACCCTCCGTAGGTTCTCTCTCGAGTCGGCCGACTCGTCGTTGCGCTGTCGTGCGCTATGTCCACCATCGATCGCGACCACTCGTGTCCCGATCCAACCCGATACGAGGGGCATACACCGCGACACGCGACCGCACGCCACACCAGAGACTCTTTTAATCGAGCCAACTTTGCCTCGGCAGTAGCATGATTTCACGATTCCGCGTCATCTATCTTACGACGAAGGTCGAAACGACGATGGGACGCTTTATTTCTTCGCACGTGTCGCCTGATCGATAGAAGAAAAGAAAAAACAAAAGAAATTAGAAAAATCCGTGAAATTTGTTTTTTAACCTCTTAACTGCGGAATTTAGTTATAAAAATCCTCTGCACAGTGCAGAATTAAAATAAAAAAAAAGCGAGGAAGGATGTTCGTTTGATAAAAAATTAACAGTTCATTCTTGAAAATAGAGATTTGGAAAATAGAGTGTGTACACGTCGAACGCAGTTAACCGGTTAACAAAACGTGCGTCTACTTTTCTCGATCGTTCGAGTATACGCGTCGACAGAAAACTTTTCCGCGACAGTAGATAGAAAAACGATCTATCCGCATCTATCTCTCGATTTTACGCGCGACGAATAAAAGCAAATGACGCGATCGCCCGCGTCGAGTCACGCCTACAACCACCGCTAGCTGTTAGCCGTTAACGCTATCCGCTATACGGTGCGGAGCTGCTGCTTGTTTCTTCGTGTCCTCGAGCCAGCGAGCGTCAAGGTCCGTTCCGTTACGCGGCGCATCGACGAACGCCGATCGAGCCGCTACTTTGCACGAATCGCAACGGTTCGATTAAATATCGCGAACGATTCAGAGAAATTGTACCGCGGGGTGTCCCTCACCGCAGCGATAACGGGCGACCGTTCGCAGTTTGGGGGAACGTTAACAAACACCGCCGCAGCGATTTCCCCTAGAGGAATCAACGCGCGCAAACAACTAATTACTATCCTTGACTCTGTATTAAATCCTGCTGCATCGACGCGGCCTTCGCGCTCGCGACTAATTACGTCACCGAAGGCGCGCAAACGGCTCTACCGTACGCGCCACGCGTTGCTCCAAAGTGCACCTCTCCGACCGAGGCGAATTTCAAAACTCGATGCTCAACGTTCACCGGTAAGAAAATTCGATTCTCGTCGGACGCGTGAAAATCTAATGAATTTATCACCGATCGATAGATACCGAAATAGTCTCTCGAGATTCGAGCGATCGCTATATCGCAGTCCTGTTGCGTTTCATTCGATCGACCTCGTTACGTCCAATTCTTCTCGGTCGAATGTTAATTTCACGTGTGCTCTTTCGGTTGCTCGCTCGCGCGTAAGGACAAGCGAGAATAACGTTACTCGAATAATTATAAATCGACCGGACGCCGTTCGAGAACGTCGAGTTTCGACGCGAATAAACACTTTCGAACCGGACGATACGAACAATCATTTTGCTCTGTTAGAATCGTATGAAAAACCACTGGAAAAAAAAATGAACGTGCGGCCTATTTCCAACGGGGTGTTCGCGCAACATTTCCGAAGAGATCGCACACTCACCGATTCGCGGTAACGAGCAAAACGGAGGCGCGTCGTCGACCACTCTGGGAAAGCTTTCGAAAGGCTCGAGACCGCGATTCTCGTTTTCGTCGCGTCCCGTCGTTTTCAGTCGCGGTTTCCTCGTCGGGGGTACATCGATAACAGCCCGACCGACGAAAATTTGTTCACCGGGAAAGAATATCGACGAGCGACGCTTACTTCGCGCGTTATCGGGTGCGCGCGATACATTATCGTGACTTGCTGTTCTGCGCCGCGCTAATGATTTTGTAATTTATGTCGAAACTGCCCTCGGCTTTCGTCCTTGCCGATAATACGGCAATGCGAAACACGCGACCACGTATTTTCTCCAGCGGCCGAACCTTTGTCCCGTGCAAATTGCCTCTCGATCGACACGAGCGCGCACACGGCGGTTCCAATGAAATATTCCTTATTCTCGTACGGTCTCGTGTTCACGCGTACGTCGGCCAGTATACGAAGAAAATTCACTGAGAACTGGGACCGTAACGCGCGCGATACCGGTCGCACGAACCGCACCACCACGGAATTTCGGAAACCACGGAACCAACCAACTCCTGAATCGAAATCGAAGGTAAATATTCCCAACAGTTGCGCGCTCGTCCACGATCGCGACTCGCTGACCGTCTAACCGAGTGACTGAACGATCGACTGACCGTTCGTTGCTCGGACGAACTCGATCGCACACGAGCGAGTCCGACTAGATGACACGCATTATGAAAATAGGGGGAGAACTCTGGACGTGCCCACGCGTGAACGTGACCGAACCTCGAACAAGCCTGAACACGTTCGAACGCGCGCGTTTCTTCTCGTCTGTGTCGTCTAGCGACCGAGGGAACGCGCGTCACGCGACCATCGTCGGCTTCTCTCGATCTTCATCGGTTCCCTACAGTTTCTTTTTCGGTCGCCTCTGCGCAGTACACCCGAAACGGCTAAACTTTCGCTCGAGGAACCAGAAATTTTCAACTTTTGTGAATGCGATATTGTACAGTTCGAGGAGAACATGGTGAAACTTGAAATTCTAATGCGCGGAACTCGAGGTCTAACCGGTGGCGGCACTGTACGAATTCTCGGCCCGCCGAAATATATTTTTGGGCCCCATTTCGATATTTCTATGGGATTGAGATCATTTAATGCTCTTGTGGAAGGGGAATTATAAAAATTCAATAAATGCGAAAGGTATGTTTCTTTTTGTCAATTAGAAGATAAAAAATACAAAATAAAAATCCTAACAGCAATGGTCACCAACAACCCCAACCATATGATAACCCACTACTATATAAGACCCCGGAAACTCTGTACCCACAGTCCAGTTGACTAAAACCTCTGCACGTTTCAGCGTTTAAATAAAACTTCGTATTCTGGACAAATCGATTTCTCAACGACAGTACGGGAATCCTCCCAACATCGCGCGATTCACCGTGACAAGGGAATGAAACTTGTCGATCGGCGTCGTCGGGGAAGACGGGCAACGACGGCTGCCGAGTGGCGGTAAACCCGACCCACGACGCGACGATGGGCGACTGACGCAACGGCCGCCGGACCCCGAGTGACGCCATCGGTCCAAAGTTGCACGCGCTCTACGAATAACTGTACCCGTGCCTCGGATCAAAGTATGGCCGGCATAACATTCTACGCACGGCCGCTCGGGCCCGTCCGTACGGCCGACGAATAAAATCTCTGAAATCTACTTCCGCGTGGCCGGGTCGTAGATGAAACGCGACTGGCCGCGTGCGCCGAAACGATCGATCTCGGCCGCGAAAGCGATCGTAGCCCCTCGATCGTTCCACTAGCCGAGATAAGCTCGCCGACTCATCGATTCCCCAGATTTCGTTTCACCGAATCGAGCACATAAGCGCCGTCGCCGCGTCCGTTGGTTTCTCTGCGAGAAAAGAAAGAGTCGCCGCGAAAAAAAGAACTCCAATGGAGTCGGATTTCTTTTTTACACCATCGCTCTTCTATCTTCTACCGAACGCGATTTCGTCGATCCGCGAAACTGAGCTAGGCACACGATCATGCTAGGCACGGTGTCCAACGCGGAGGACGAATCGGGGAATAAAGGTCCGTGCGATCCGCGCCCAAGAGTCCGCACAGTGATCGATTCCTCGATTCTACGTGGACAAAATGGTAAAGATCAACATCAGACACCTTTGCTGCCGCTCCATTTTGTTTACGAACGTTCATTTGTTCGATATACAGTAATTCATCGATAATTGTCTAAAATATCTAAACGATAATTGTCTAGTCGCCTACCCATTCCACTGAGGGGCATACCCCGTGAGGGAACACGAAACTCGGTAGGCCTCGGCTGCCGAGCAATGTAACCCGATATCGGATCGGGTATATCGGTGTAAGACCAATACACCACTACTAATCCAATGACAAAACTTCTTTATTTTTTACTATTTTTTTATGGAACGTTCACCAATATATTCGTGGCATTTTTCTGATTAAAATGATACGAAACACGATATAATTCGGATCATATACAGGTCATTTATAATACAAGTCGGTTCGCTCCTGCAAGACACACTCTCTTGACCGGGACAATTCGTGAATCTTGAATTAAAACCGTAAATATCATCGGAATTATATCATATTTGGTATCATTTTCATTAGAAAAATGCCACGAATATATTGGTGAGTCTCGTAAAAAAATAAGTAATAATAAAAAAGTTTTTTTATTGGCATTACTTTGTGAGGACACGCGGGCCTTTGAACTATGCCGGCGACTGCGACTATCCGCGTATCTTTCTTTCCCATACGCTGTCCTTCCTTGCATCCGAAACTTTCATCGTCCATTACACGGGTAAATATCATCGGAATTATTTCATATTTGGTATAATTTTCATTAGAAAAATGCCACGAATATATTGGTGAAAGTTCCATAAAAAAATAATGAAAAATAAAGAAGTTTTGTCATTGGATTAGTAGTGGTCTCCTGGTCTCACACCGATATACCCGATCCGGTATCGGGTTACATTGCTCGGCGGCCGAGGCCTACCGAGTTTCACGGCCCCTCACGGGGTATGCCCCTCAGTGGAATGGATAGGCGACTAGACAGTTAGCGTTTAGACATTTTAGACAGTTATAGATGAATTACTGTAAATCGCACCCTTTGGCGGACAGCTTCACCGTCAATACGAGTATTACTTTAACACCCGCTCCGATCATCCTATCCAAGAGATATACATATATAGTTACGGGTTACGGTCTCTCTTCCTTTAATCTATAATATTTCTTACACTAGCTTCCATATTTCTGTCGCACCTCTGCGCCAATTACCGAACCCCCAGTCCGTTTTACTAAACGCGTTCAGCTGAGAAAACAATGCGTCGCGTCGGCCCGACGCATGCGCGACACAATCACGGCTTTGTCCGCGCGGGCCAGCGTCTTTGTAAATATACGTGCCCGTATCGGTCACGTGTCGTATGAAATATAGAATACAGTGTACGTAGTAATACTCGGCTGGTTCGCGGACAGTCCTTGACCTCGCTCGCGAAACTTTATTTCGCGTCTCCGCGTTTCATCGACGACCAGTCTTCCCCGATTTTCGATCACCGAGCAGGAAAGAAAATATTCGATCGGCACCATTGTCGCGACCGATTTCGATTCGCCGCGGACGATAACCTTTCCGCCCGACCCGACTGGCGACAGAGCAGCAGACACAGTCGACGCTCGACGGCCGACGAGTATTATTGTAAAGACGTTGCCTCTCGGGAATACCGGAGCCTATCCGGGAAATTTCCAATTCTACGATCGGCGGCTCTCGCCACAAATTTCGACAGACCGTTACGCGCGAGCGTGCCTCGAAAGATAAGAGCACACTTTCGCTTTTCGAGCATCGCCTCGATGTAAGCTCGTCGAGGTTCGTTCGTTTCTTCCCTCGGATTTTCAAAGTCCAACGTCGCCGCCGCAGACAACTGGAACGCGATCGCACGCGGTACCCCATTCTGCTTCGAACAAACTTTCCATCCTGCTGTTAAAAACCTTGAAAATCGTCCGTTGGAAAGTAAACGGCAACGCCGCTCGCCAAGCCGTTTCGTTCCGATTGTCGTTGTTAAAGATCCTATCGATGTATTTACGTCCAGAGCCGACAGAAACGAGAAATAACTCCGCGCTATCTTTCTTTGTTTCTGTTATCGATTTCGCGAACTCTCGGCTCTCATTCACGGCGACGCCAGCGCGAGTCTTCTACCATGTACAGGGCGGTCCACCGAAATTCTATCTCGTTTATTTTGTGACCACTGGACTGCGGGTCTTCATTAGAGATGGGAAAACCTGCTACTTCCGAATCACTCGTGATTTTTCATCACGGTGAATTTTTGATTTTTCACAGTGATTCGTGATTTCTCGCGATCGCTTCTGATTGCTGGAGAGCATAGGAACATATCTATTCTTGGTCACTCTATATCACTCTATTGTATAGAAGTTCATGTTCTCGGGACATGTTACATAACAAAAAATAAAAACAATTTTATTAATCTAAATCTTAAATTACATCACGCGTATCAATTAATAAACGAATTTCTTGAATTTGTAAGACTCAAATTATCGTTTAAGTTAATATATGTATATATCAATTATTCATATAATTTCTAATAATGATTATTAATAATGATATATTACGTAACGTATTGGTATTTACATAAGTCTACGTATTGGTATTTAAATTGTCTATACCTTTCCACTAATTACATAAATAATATAATTTTTTAACTGAAAGATGAAGAATTACTATGACTTGAGATAGAAAAAGTTGGGATCACAGTTGCGATCACGGTGATAAATCACTGTAAGTGATTTAGAACGCCATCTCTAGTCTTTATGGGTTGGAAAAATTTTCAAAAAATGCTTGAACATGAAATTCTACAGAATGCAATACGATTTTGATTCATTTCGGATCTACGAAGACTACAACTGTTCCCCCTTTCTTGAAACTTGCCTATAAAAATGAAAAATTGTATAAACATCCGCAGTCTAGCGATGACATAACAAATGTTTTATAAATGGTATCGCAAGGTGAATTCTTTGCAATTGTTATTCGTTTCTCAAGGCCAGTTTTACCTGGAGCGCCTACTTTAATTTTTAAAGATCAAGGTCACTCGAAAGTCATGCTATTATATTAGGGGGACCGTTAAGTTATCGAAATTTCTTCGTTGAGCTCGTTCACAGTTAGTTTTTATCGAAGGACTTTTTTAAAAAGGGAATCGAACAACTACGCTGGCAAAAAGTGTTAGAGAATGATGGAAATTATTTTATTGATTAAGATTTTTTTAATAAACAAATGGTTTCGCCAGCAAAAAAAATTTTCATTACTTTTCGATCCCACTTATACATATCTAAATGCATTTTTCGCTCAGCTGCACGATGCAATAAAAAAAATACAGGGGGGCTGAAAAGTAATAAAAATTTGAGCTCGTTCACAGTTAGTTTGTGTGGAAGAATTTTTTTAAAAAGAGAATCGAACAACTACGCTGGCAAAAAGTGTTAGAGAATGATGAAAATTATTTTATTGATTAAGATTTTTTTAATAAACAAATGGTTTCGCCAGCAAAAAAAATTTTCATTACTTTTCGGTCTCCCTAATACATATCTGAATGTATTTTTCGCTCAGCTGCACGATGCAATAAAAAAAAATACAGTTATGCAAAAACACCGATGATCTTGATAACACCGAAAGAAAAGTTACCATGGCTAAAAAAATGTGCCTGTCAGATATCGGTTCGTTGACACCATGCACGTTACGCACGAAATACTTTTTGCATCGCAATAATAACCTGAAGAGATATTTTGGTGGCTTTACTTAAATGAACCACAAATACAGGTGCATATGTTTGTAATAATACGATATACTCTGGTTAGAAAGAATGGTTGCGAGCAAGTGACACGCGCTCGGCGAGCCTACCTGCTCTCGAGCACCTGCTTAAAACCTCCTGCGACGATTACGAGGCAATGACCTCGCGGCATACGCGATAGCGGTAGTAGCAACGCAACGTCGCTCTAGTTCCCTCTCTCTCTCTCTCTCTCTCTCTCTCTCTCTCCCTCTCTACCCCCTCTGCCTGTTTTCCTCGTACGATGCACAAAGCATAGTGTTCCAACAAAAACATTGTTCCAGGCGACCCTGATATTGTAATTGCAAATGCGAGGAGGATACGTGAAATCAATTGGTTACGACTGAAATCGCTTTTAACGCTTTCCTCGCCAACTCGTTTTAAAACCTACCGATAAAAGTGATCGTTAACCCCTTGCCGCGCCATTTTCTTTACGGTTACAGCGATTAAAACATCTTCGCCACCAAAAATGCCGTCGAAGAGAAAAAAAAATATATTTTTTAATAACTTAATAAGATTTTAATAACTTTTTATTTATAACCAGTTAGCATTTAATATCTTGAAAAATGCTAATGTTTTGTTCAATTTAAAATTGGCCGCCAAGAGAAATTGCGTAGCCTTTGATTATGAAAGTGGTGTAAGTCCAATTGTTAAATTTGCCTAAAAGAAATTTATACAATCAAATTGCATATTGATAAATTAGTAGAAACATTGCCAGACTTGACGTAATTAACCAATATTTTTTAATTGACAGTTTTCATCTCGGGAGCTGCTTTGTCAAGTCCCACTCGACATTTCCAAACCAATAGAAAAATAAAAAAAATTGTTAAAAATAATTAGCAGTAAAGTAACGGTCCTTTAAAGTAAACTTCAACGAAAAATAATTGGCAGCTGCTGTTAACAAAATTGAAAAATAATTCAGAGTGCAAAGGGTTACAATCTTCATCACGAGTCTGACTCGTTAAAATGCGGCAAGGGGTTAAAAGTGGTACAGTGCTATATTTCGACATTGAAAGAGTTCAAACAAAATGCGCGAGGTCTTCAAGGATGAAGCAGTTCAGAGAAAACGAACAAGCGGAAAGGAGTAAGATAATCCTTTCGCGAGTACTGAGCAATCCTCGATGACAAATGAAACTCGGGCTCGTCGGTCGGTATTTTCCCATGCGACGTGCCAGACGAGCCAGCACAGTATCGACAGCTCGTATAAGCCAACAATTACTCAACGCCGCGGACTTCGTTTAATTAAACAATCCTCGCGCGCTTCGTTCTTTCCGTTCGATTGGCCATTTTCTTTTGCGACCGTGTCGACCTCGATGAACTGGGCATGTAAATACTTAAATACTTCTTATTCCGTCCGATTTGGCGCGAACGTCGAACGCCCGAGCGGCACACCGTTCGGCCACACGTTCCCCTGATATTTGGAGCAAAACAAATTCTCGAATAATGAGTAACGGTACGAAAAATCCGTACCCGAGTTCTGGTTCTAACGCGTGGAAACGCGCCTGCGACCAGCCGATTTATGAAGCGAATAAATTGTCGTGCGGGCTTGCATTGAAAATTTGGATAATTGGAAAATTTCGTAGATCTGTATCGATTAAACATATTCTGAAAATTTCATCAAAATCAGACAATGTTTCAAAAAGCTACTTACAGTGACTCTTAATAATATTCAGACACTCTTAAAAAGACGATAACTTTTTTTAATATTGGACCATATAACTTGGATCTTTTTGGGGGAAGTTAGAACGATTGGTTTGTTATTTAACGTGAAAAGAATTTTTTAAAGAAATTGCAATTGGTCGGGATTGCAGAGAAAATATTAAAAGTTGTAGTTTGCAGCTTACATTGAAAATTTAGAAAACACGTTTCGTAGATCTGTATCGATTAAACATATTCTGAAAATTTCATCAAAATCAAAGTTTCAAAAAGCTACTTACAGTGACTTTTACTAATATTCAGACACTCTTAAAAAGACGATAACTTTTTTAAATATTGAACCATATGACTTGGATTTTTTTTTGGGAAGTTAGAACGATTGGTTTGTTATTTAACGTGAAAAGAATTTTTTAAAGAAATTGCAATTGATCGGGATTGCAGAGAAAATATTAAAAGTTGTAGTTTGCAGCTTACATTGAAAATTTAGAAAACACGTTTCGTAGATCTGTATCGATTAAACATATTCTGAAAATTTCAACAAAATCGATCAACGTTTTCACGATTTTCAGCCTCTAAATGCAGTGAATCTAAGGATTCTTAGATCTTTCAATGGCTGTCATTTTTTCCCGCATCAACCGATTTCGATGAAACTTTCACAGTGCATATAATTAACACAGATCAACAAAATGTATTTTTTAAATTTTCAGACCCACATAAAACAGTTGTAAAATGCATCTATTGGTATTTTCTCTACAATACCGAACAATTGCAATTTTTTTCCAAAATCCTTTTCACATTACGTAACAAATTGTTTTAACTTCTCAACAAAAATCCAAGTCGTACGATCAAATATTAAAAAAGTTATCGTCTTTTTAAGAATGCCCGAATATTAGTAAGACTCACTGTATGTTAACACATGCTGATACTCCTGTATAAATTTGTATGTTTATATTTGTGACGTTTTACTTGTGCACGAGCGATACAAACGTTTGTGTTCTCCTTACGATATACAATATTTATAAAAAAAATTTCTTCCTATGCACTCCAAAACATTTTCTACCTCCAAAAAACAAGGACCAGATATTAACTAATTTTCGACGTTAGGGCACAGCGTTAATTGAAAAATGGCTATACTGGAGACCAGAAATTGTTTCGCTCGATACACCAACGCCGCATCGGCAACGAATTGGAGAAGTCGTTCGATTAAAAGCAAGACGTAAGCGTTATTATTTTACACTCACAATTGAAGTCGGCCTCGAGAAACAACGCGACTTATGGGATGACCCGATACAATACACAGGGATTGAATATCCGTGCGTGCGTCGGCAGCAAGCAGAACGGAACGATCGAGACGCTCAGGTTATAAATGGCGAGCTTGCGTAAGCTGTTTTTTTCTCTCATTAGACTAATTCGCGAGTCGAGCGATGGTAGAACGTCGTTGTGCTGGAAGATCGTCGGTGGCCGTAACACGTGCTCCCGATTCGAACTCGTTCCCGTGGGTGGAGAACACAGAGTACAAAATAAAGAATACAGATCGTACAATACAAAATACGTAACGGGTATTTAGCGTAGGATTGTTATAGAGAAGACTATACACAGAGAAAAACGATGGTGGTCGCTGCTCGATTCGTGTCTCGCACGAATAAAAAAAAATGACATCTTTACAGAGGGAAATTCGAAATTTTTGCGCGAGATCTACTACAATACCTGTACTTGTGTATTCGTGTACTCGTGTAATATAATGGTCTCATACGTATGAAAAGAAAATGGCATCTTTGCAGAGAGAAATTCGAAATTTTTGCGCGAGGTCTACTACGATACTCGTACTCCTGTATTCGTGTACTAGGGTAATATAATGGTTTCGTAAGAACGAAAAGGAAACGGCACCTTTGCAGAGGGAAATTCAAAACTTTTGAGCGACGTCTATTAGGATACCCGTATTCGTGTTCTCGTGTATTCCTGTACTCGTGTAATATAATCGTCTTGTATGAATGAAAAAAACGGGGCCTTTGCAGATGGAACTTCGATATTTTGGCCCGAGGTCTACTACGATACCCGTACTGGTGTACTCGTGTATTCGGGTACTCGTGTAATATAAATGGTCTAATACGTATGAAAAGGAAACTGCACTTTTACAGAGGGAAACGCGAAATTTTGGCCCAAGGTGTACTCCGACACCCGTACTCGTGTACTCGTGTATTCGGGTACTCGTGTAATATAAATAGTCTCATACTTATGAAAAAGATCGGCACCTTTGCAGATGGAAACTCGAAATTTTGGCCCGAGGTGTACTTCGATACCCGTACTCGTGTACTCGTGTATTCGGGTACTCGTGTAATATAAATGGTCTCATACGTATGAAAAAGATCGGCACCTTTGCAGATGGAAACTCGAAATTTTGGCCCGAGGTGTACTTCGATACCCGTACTCGTGTACTCGTGTATTCGGGTACTCGTGTAATACAACTGGTCTAATACCTATGAAAAGGAAACGACACCTTTGCAGAGGGAAACGCGAAATTTTGGCCCAAGGTGTACTCCGATACCCGTACTCGTGTACTCGTGTATTCGGGTACTCGCGTACTCGTGTATTCGTGTAATACAATGATAGAAAGAGGGGGCACAGCAGAGAATGAAACGAGAAGGAATAAGCGGTTATTACGAATTCCGAGGCACGCCGTTGCCAGCAGCGATCGCGACCTGGTTTGCGGCACGGACTCTAATGTTTATTTATCAAGTTTACGGTTCGTCCTCTTTCCGGCCCAGTTATCGTGTCGCCCCGCAACGCTCGCCACCGACTTACAATCTCAAGAATAATCTTCTTTTGTTGACACGACGCGGAACGCTCGTTAGTGCGGACGACGCGACGCGACGCGGCGTTTAACTTGCCGCGCGCAGGCTCTCTGCGAGGAAAGAAAGATACGTGCACAAAATGCGTAAGAAAAAAAAGCGCATTTCACTTTTGCGGAATTATCTCGAGAGATTCTGATTATTTTTAGATTTTGATCAGATTTTGATTAAAAAATCGAGTAATTAATATAATAGATTGCGGATCGTCGGAGTAAGCAAAGCTTTTAACGGTAGAACCTATGGATACGATAAAAAGTCTTGATCTAAGAAAACCGGAGCTTCAGGATCTAAGAAAATTGCCTATCCCCTGCGGCGCATACGCTGCTCTCAATGTTTGAGCTGCTTCGGTCGTCGAGCAGTGTGAACGTGCCGCATCATCCGATACGGAGCTGGGTATATCGGTGTGAACCACTACTAATCCAACCACAAAATTTCTTTATTGTTCATTACTTCTTTATGGGACTTTCACCAACTTATTTGTGTCATTTTCTGATTAAAATGACACTGAAAACGATATAATTTAATATTATTTTACTTTTTACGTTCGAAGCAAGGTCACAAAAAAATAGCAATAGAACTACAGGATCTAAGAATCAGCACAGATCCGAGGGTTTTTCTTGGATCAAGGCTTCACTGTACTTTCAGCATACGTACTCTGAAGCTTATGGCAGACGTTGCTGACCGACGCTAGACGACGCTGGGCCGGCGGCACGCAGTCGCACGAGCTCGTAACTATTTCGGACGCGGAAAACGGAGAAGAAGAATTCGGTGACGCGAACAGACACCGTTATCGGACGGGCTTTGGTATTGATTGCACGCCGTACTATTATATATCTATTACGAGACCAAGCGTATGCTCCCGTCGTCACTCCGTAAGCCCCGTGTTTTTTTATTAAGTGGTCACTGCCACGATAGCATGTAGTATGCGCGCGTAACACCTGCGACTAACTGCAACTAACTGTACCGTGCGGTTAATTCTAATGCCGAGGCATTATTACTTTCCGACGTACTGTCGCGCAGCCGTGCTCTCGCAGAGAGTCCCGTAATTTATCGAATCGCTGCTCTTCCCGTGAAAAGAAAAAATTTCAACCGTTTATTAGTTAAAATCGGCAGTAAAATCGATACCACCTTCGTTTCTGTAGTACTCTATACATCTAATTTATTCTAATGTATCTTGAGAAAGAAAATGTTCTTGAGACAAGGTGTATAACTGTTTAATAGTTACGAATTAATGAATTTTATTATCCGCGAAATTAATCACTCTATTTAACCCCGTGTACGCCGTATAGTCTCGCGACGAATCAATGAACGTACATTTTTTTCGTCTCTTAAAGGATTATCGAGGTAAAGTTAAATAAACATTTACCACGAAATTTGATCGATACAAATTTCACAGAACTGTTGGATCTTTCAATTGACAATAGTTCCCAGCAATCTTTTCGCGTCTTCTCGAGAGGCACATCCTAATTACGTAGTACAGTGTTTTATCGATAATTGTCCAAAGCACGGATCCGGTCGGGGACAATTATCCGCCAGGTTTATTATTCTTTGACTTCTGCCAAAACATAGAAAAGGACAACGAAGCCCAAGGTCCTCGATCGCCGAAAAATGTAAACATAACTAATCCAATAACAAAACTTCTTCAGTTCTCATTATTTTTTATGGAACTTTGACCAACAAGGTGGTCTCCCGGTCTCACACCGATATACCCGACCCGTATTATGTTACACTTGTCGGCGACCGCATCCCCTCGAGCTTCAGAGCCCCTCACGGGGTATACCTCGCTGTAGTGGGGATTGTTTTGGGACAATTATAGGCCAGACACATTTATCGATAAAACACTGTGTTTTCAAACAAATTACAGTGACTCTCTTTAATATTCGGACACTCTTAAAATACTTTAACACTCTTAAAATAACTTTTTTAAAATTGGACCATACGACTTGGATTTCTTTGAGAAGTCAGAACAATTGATTCGTTACGTAACGTGAGAAGAATTTTTGATAAAAATTGCAATTGGTCGGAATATCAGAGAAAATACTAAAAGTTGTGTTTTGCAACTTTTTTATGTGAGCTTATATTGAAAATTTGGAATGCATGTTTCGTAGATCTGTATCGATTAAACATATTCTGAAAATTTCATAAAAATCGGTCAACGTTTCGAATAGCTACCAACGTTAAAAATTGCAGTTTTTCACGATTTTCGGCCTCTAACTGCAACAAATCTAAGGATTCTCGCATCTTTCAATGCCTGTCGTATTTTCCCGCATCAACCGATTTCGATGAAACCGGCACAATGCATTTAATTGATCTACAAGATTTAACAGATTTACAAGACGTATTTTTCCAATTTTTAATATAGACCCACGTAAAAAAGTTGTAAAATGCATCTTTTAGTATTTTATTTACAATTCTGATCAATGGCAATTACCAAACATTTTGTTTGCCACATCGTGTAGTAAACTAACTGATCTAACTTCTCAAGAAAGTTCAAATCGTATGGTCGAATATCAACAAGGTTATTGTTTTTTTAATAGCGTCCGAATATTAATGCGGTCCACTGTACATACTTTCGTGATCGCGATACCGAGCGTCGAGCAAATTCGATGGGAATCGTATATCGTATCGTCGATCAGGATTTACCTGACTTTCCCATCGGCGGTTGTCCGAGCCTGCTAAACCACCGGAGAAATCTTCTAGCCGTGGTAGCAGCGGGTGGTCTGCATCCTTCGAGTATGACAACACCATTGCTGTTACCGTTGTTGGCGGCGATGTTACCGTTGCCGCTGCTGTTGCGACGATGATGGTGATGGTGGTTGTGATGATGGTGGTGGTGGTGATGATGGTGGTGATGATGGTTGTTGTTATTGTTATTATTGTTATTGTTGTTGTTGTTGTTGATGTTCGAAGGAGATCGTTCCGAAGACGACGTTCTGCTGTACGGCGACATCCAAGCTGTGGTCGTGCTTTGAATGGTAGCACCTTTGACGGTGGTGATGGAACTGGTTATGTTGGCCGGATGCGGCATCCAGTCTTCCGACGCGACAGGCATTTGTTCTCTCGTCGGGGCGAGTCGCAAACGAACCCACGAACTGGGAAAGTCGTTCAACGGTTTCCACCTTCGGCCGAAATACGGTAGGATTAGGTTGGCTGGCGCGTGGATCTCGATTCGACGGAATCGCGCCGCTGCTTCTTACGTGAACGATATCGTTCGTTCTTCGAAGATATCGTTCTGACGGGGTCCGATGGACGATGGTCTTTTCTTTTTTTTCTAAGAAAACGTGAACCGGCTTTACCGACGTGCAAAATATTTTTTTTTATTTCAACCTAGGTTTAACACTAAACCTACCGAGCGCAAGGCTCGGCTGCTCTGTAACTTGGGGACCTATTTTTTTCCACTAAAATTTCACCAATTCTGTTCATTTTTTCGAGAAAACTGTAGATATCGAAATTTCGAGGCAAGAGTTTCACTGGTTCAAAAGTTATAAGCTCTAAAATTCACTATTTTACCCAGACCTAACGCCATGCTGAGTTTACCACTGTGCTCACTACTACGAAGTCAAGTACGCGCATAGCTGATGCAACGGACATGGCGGTATCCTTTTCTGTCAAAATCAGTGTTAAAGCGTCTCAGAAAAAGTATTAAATAGTAAATTTTAGCGCTTATAACTTTTGAACCAGTGAACCTCTTGCCTCGAAATTTCGATGTCTACAGTTTTCTCGAAGAAATGAACAGAATTAGTGAAGTTTTAGTGGAAAAAGAGGTCCCCCAAGTTACATACCACCCCAAGACTCGATTCGTTTAGATTTTGTGCATTTTTTATCTGAAACTATGATTGGAGAAAAAAAATTCATCGAACACTGCAAGTATCTTTATAATTTTAATAATTGCAAAATGAAAAATATAAAACAGGTCATTTGGCAGTTTAGTGTTAAACCCTAACCTGGTGAAAATACCAAATTTCTTCCCGACGATCCCTGCCTCCGCTCACTCCTTTGGTCGCGCGGATATCTGATCAATAGATAGCGGCTTTTATGCATTTGTGAAAAAAATGAATAGATCTAATTTGAAATAGTAAATTCGTAGAAGAATGAAAAAATACTGTTATATTATTTTCAATATATTAAACATATTAAGAAAGAAAATAAAGTTTTATTCCACTCCAGTTTGTTGTAAAATTTAACTACAAAATTTTGATTTTGCATGAGGATCCGCTGTCTACTGATCCTCGAGTTTTCCCGAATTTTCCTACGACAGCGGATTTTATGGATTTACGACAAAACTGAATAGATCTAATTTGAAATAGTAAATTTATAGGAAGAATTAAAATATTATATTATTTCCAATATATTAAACATATTAAGAAAGAAAATGAAGTTTTATTCCACTCCACTTTGTTGTAAAATTTAACTACAAAATTTTGATTTTGCATAAGGATCCGCTGTCTACTGATCCTCGAGTTTTCCCGAATTTTCCTACGACAGCGGATTTTATGGATTTACGACAAAACTGAATAGATCTAATTTGAAATAGTAAATTTATAGGAAGAATTAAAATATTATATTATTTCCAATATATTAAACATATTAAGAAAGAAAATTAAGTTTTATTCCACTCCACTTTGTTTAACTAGAAAATTTTGATTTTGCATAAAGATTCGCTGTCTATTGATTCTCGAATTTTCCTACGATAGTCTGCGAAAGAGAGAGAGAGAGACTGTGATGGAGAAAACTACACACGGATACGCGATTCGGATAAGGTCCGTGACTACGAGGCGTTATCTATTCTGTTGCTCGGATGTTTGCTTCGGTAGCTGCTGCGAGTAGTCACGTGCTTCCCTGAACTTGTTGCGCACACCACGACGAATCGCTTGCCGTGTACGTTCGTGTCCCGCGTAACCCTCTATACTACATACTCGAAATGCAACGGTGCGTGCGCGCAGATGACCGGTGCGCAGCAGCAGCGGTTATCGCGGCGCACCGTGAATCGCGCGATCGCACGTGTTTCGCAAGATCGTCCGTATTCCACGTCAACTCGCGGAGTCGTTTACCCTTATCGGCGTAGTTCGCGGTAACGAAGTACGAGGAAAAGATACCCGTTTCCTTTCAAAAGTAGATCCGATAACGATCGTCTGGCCGTTCTCCTCGCGACACACTTATTTCCCATGTAACGTCGCGCGGCGCTCCGTCCGATTTTCGTTTTGCGCTTCGTCGACGATCCTGGTAACAAGCGGAACCGAATCGAGTCGGATCGGAATCGAGTCCACGTGTATTTCGTAATCGTTCGAAAGCTTTTCCAGACAGCAGGAAATTGCCGATGCAATTCGCGGTCGCGAACGGGCAGGCACCACTCTACACCCGTTCAAGTAGGATTATTGCGCTTCGTCCTACTTAGCTCGATCCGATCCAGGCTCGCGATTAACGGTTTCTGGTGGAGAGCGAGGCGCTCGCCCGCTCGCACCTCGATGCTTCCGCGCGCGCGACATCCGAAGCGCGTTCGATCGCGCGATCAACCAACCTAGACGAAAATAATCGTTCCCGTCGAATCTGCTCGGCGATTGCACAACCCTCCTCCTACGAAGAAGAAGAAGAAGAACGGCGACGACGCGACGGGCTGCCCTTCGAGATCGACGTTGATCTTGGCAGGTCGTATGGGTGATCGAGGCTCGGTCGGTCACGTAGTTGCGGCATTGTCCGCGGCTGGCCGCGCTGTCGTCACCCACCGTGTGTCCGCGTTATAAGCTGTCTCCCCTTTTCGTATCCAGACAAATTCCCGCGGCGGTTTATCCGTTGTTCCTTCGCATTTTCGCGCGATCCTCCTCGCGCCGGTCCGGCGTTATCCAATCTTTCTTGTTTCCGGTAAACCTTCTCAGAAAAGTCGACGTTCGTATGCGTATCTGCGCGCGTATACGCGATCTTACGCGTTCGTAGATCGTTCCGCGGTCAACGCGGTTATTCTAGTCACAGTACGCGCAAACTGTGTGCGTGTGTAATAGTCGACGGCACTTTCGAGCGATTGAACGAATCACGATCGATCGGTCGCACACGCGATTACTCACTTCGCCCCGATAGCTCTCGCACTCGAGGAAACACTGACCTCCCCCGCCGGAGATTACGCGCCGCGAGGCACGAACGAAGATTCACGATTCTGTGACGTCGATGGAGCACCGTTTAACCCATTTTGGCAAATCCTCCAATTTGGGAAAGGAAGAGCACTCTAGCGCGCAGCTCTAGCCAGCCAGCCAGCCAGTCAGCAGTGATTCGACTACTGCGTGAACCGCGTTTCCCCGAGTCTACGCGATACGCGGTACGCGTCGACGCTCTCGCACCGTTGTCGTCGATCGCCTTGCTCGAGCCCGAGCCAACGCGCTTCTCCGTTTCTCTGGTTCTACAGCAGGGGCAACGGCGGTGGTAACGGCGATGGCAACGCGGCGCGGCGATGGCAGGGGCAACAGCAATGGCAATCGTCGCGCTCTCTCTCTCTCTCTCTCTCGCTCGCTCTCTCTCTCGCTCGCTTGTTGGCTCGCTCACTCCCAGTCTCCTCCCTCTCGCGCTCGTGCTCCCTCTTTCTTCCACGTTTTCTGACTCCGTTTCGGTGTTGGTCTGGCGCGCGTGCACACCGCCGCGCAAAAGTATTCGGACACTTGCAATTTTTAGCGAATACACGGGAACGTTCGACGACAGTACGGTGAAAATTTGAAGGGTGACGGCAATGTAACAGATTTGTGATTTCATTGATGCGTTTTTTAGTTGTTATTGGACCGAGGATTTCACGCATTTTTGACAAAAATGGGCAGGTGTAATGTAAAAGTTTCAGAAAGAAAAATGAGATTAATATCCGACGAAAATCCAGAGTAACAGATTTGCGATTTCATTGATGCGTTTTTTAGTTGTTATTGGACCGAGGATTTCATACATTTTTGACAAAAATGGACAGGTGTAATGTAAAAGTTTCAGAAAGAAAAAGGAGATTAATATCCGACGAAAATCCTGAGTAACAGATTTGCGATTACTGACACGTTTTTTAATTATTAAATTAGACAGCGAATTTCATGTATTTGTGACAAAATTGAACAGATATAATTTAAAACTTTCAGAAAAAAACGAAATGAATGTCCGACGACAATCCAGAGTAACAGATTTACGATTAGGGACTCGTTTTTTAATTATTATTAGACAACGAATTTCATGAATTTGTGACAAAATTGAACAGATATAATTTAAAACTTTCAGAAAAAAACGAAATGAATGTCCGACGAAAATCCAGAGTAACAGATTTGCGATTACTGACTCGTTTTTTAGTTGTTATTAGACCGAAGATTTCATGCATTTACAAAAGAGTAGGTGTAACGTAAAATTTTAAGAAGGAAAACAGATTTCTATTTCACTGCAGTTCGTTGGAAATCTGGTAAAACAATTTTACTTTGCACGAAGATCCGCTACGCAGTTATTATTGACAGTCAACCAATAAAGGCGCGCGAAACTGCTCCTTTGTTTTCCGCGCGATGCGTCATTGTTCGCGCCTCCCTTGATCCGATTTACGCATGCTAATGTTCGGAAGGGATCTTGAAATCGCAATCATTTTATATTTCGGTCTCGTCCGACGCTATCCGAAAGAATCATAGCTTAAATTTCTTTTAAATATTCCTGTTCACGTATCTTTTTTCTTTTTAAACATCTTACAATCAGATTTCCAGATGACAGCTTGCGTATGTTGATCGGACAGTTGCGCCAAATTATATGTCCGTCGAGGCCACTCGAACTTTTTTATCAGAAATACTTTTCGCCAAACTCATCGATTATGGCTTACATCGATTAGGACAATCGCGATAGGACGATCTCAGCCGTGTACGTGTTCCACCTTGTGTATAGAATGAGTCAATGAACACAGCCACTTTGAATGACTCGGGCGAACGAATTTTAGAATTTTTATTTCTCCAATTTTCGTCGATATGGAGGTGACTTTTTGTTCTTTTTTCGAATAGCATCTTCATGCCCTATTGCAGCCGATACGTACGCGAATTCGGCGATCTATCTATCCAGTGCACGGATGACCTTGATCCGACTTTGAATCTCGAAAATAAATCGGAGTCTCGCGACGATGATTAATTCCCTCCGAAGAGAAATCACCTGACGCAGACCTTGATCCGACTTTGACTCTCGAAAATAAACCGAATCCAACAAATTCTATTTTTCTTTGTTGTCGTCGCCAATCTTGATTTTTCTCGAATTTATTCTGCTATTTTTTAAAAAACAATTACCATACCTTATATACTATGAGTTTTTGTGCAGGTTCCTTCTTACTTATTTTAATGTAAATTCTTTTTCCCATTATGTTAACATTTATGTAAGAGGACTTCGGTCCGTTTATAATAATAATAACATATATGAGAATACAAATTAACAAATATAACAAATTATTTCAACGAAAATATGACGATTTCGTTAATTTTGGTCACAAAAATCGATTTTTTGCAAAATCCTCAAGTCGCACACAAATTTTGCGACCAGATTAAAAAATTAGCGTGAAAAAATCTATTGGAAATAGTGCATAGCATGTAAAAAAAAATTTTCGCACGTGGTATTGGAAAAACCAACATTTTCTGAAAATTTTGCAAGTTTAACGAATTCTTTTATTGTTAAAAACGTTCGTACTATAATCCCCCTATTTTCCTTATATTCTGCAAAGTTTTAGCTTTAATTTTAAAAAAATTTCATCGCTCTATCCCATTTCTACCGAAAGTTCTTCGATTTCGTCTTCGATTTCGACCAAATGTCCCACTGTGCGACGTCGCGCGTGTCGCGTGCAACCCCCAACCCTTTCGAAGCGCGAGGAAAGAACGCGTTCGCTGCCGGTTGGCAATAGCCGCGACCTTCGCGTCGCCGTCTCTCTTGTTTCCGTTTCGAAGCTCCACCTCGGGCCTAGGCCGGAGAAATCGTAAGCGCGCGCAAACGTGTCTTCTTCGACGCAAACGACGAAACATCGTTCGCATTGAAAATGGAAAGTCGTTGTATTTATTATTCGAGAGGAGGAGCGTAACCGGCCGTTCCACGGACCAAGTAAAAACAGAAAGCGTGTCCGATCGAGTTCACCGGGAGACTTCGCGCCTCTACTTCGCGCTTCCCTTCCTCCTCCTTGTTCCTCGATCTTTTTCTTAATCGCTACATCTCTGTTTCGAAAGAATAACTATACGAATATGTTGCGCCTTATACAATCTCTAACGAGTTTCGAATATATTTTATGCGGTTCGCTGCTCGGGATTTCTTCGAGAATTTTTCGATAGATCCGTCGATCCAGCGAGAATGTGTAGACGAACATTTGGCAGAAACTTTTGTGTCTTGGAATATGGAGGGTCACCTTGATCTACCACTCATTTCGCAAACACTATTTCCTTCGACACGGTGGGACCGATATTATGTTTTCATCGACGCGACGCTCCTTGTTTACCAACATGAATGAGCTCATTCGGTTCCACGAACTGATAACTACACAAGAAATTGTTGTTGTTATTGATCCTTTGTGATGCTAATACAGTGGGCGTAAAAAGTATTCGTTCACTTTTCAAATGCGCATAACTTTTTTAAAATTGAACGATTTGAGTTTTGTTGGTGATGTTAGGAGAATTAGTTTACTAGTTATGTGTACATAATTATTTTTAAAAATTATTATTGGTCACATTTGCAAAGCAAAATGTAAAGGTCGAGTTTCTTAAATTTTTTAACTGCGCTCGTAATGACAATTTAATGTAGTTAATTGAATTTCATTGAAATCGGTTAACGTATAAAAAAACTATGGACATTGTAACATGTAAAAATCTTTGAATTTAGGGCTTGCGATTCATTTAAATCGCAGATTCTTTACAAATGTTTACTATGGATGTCTCAGCTAAAGGAGGCTACCTAAATATCTCCTTTATTTTTAATGGCACAAAAAAATATTTATCTGGTTATTTTTTCATAGTTTTTTCAAGGTCATTGTTAATTTTTATCGGGAAAACATTTTTCTTATTCAACCTTGTAGCGGCTAAAAAAATACATTTGAATATGCTTAAGTCATTACATTCAGATGACCTTGAGTACCAAGAAATGTGATACAATTGTACGATAATATTAGGTTTATACATTTGAACTTACTGTTCATGTTATAACTGCTCGAAGCGATGTCCGTCGGCAACAACCCACATTTTGACACGATCAATCATGGATCGCGATACCCTTTCCATTGTTTCCGATGAGATAGCAGTACAAGCTCTAATTATGCGATTCATCATGTCCTCTGGAGTAGTAGGTTGCTGTTCAAATGTAATCCCAATATTATCCTACAATTTTATCACATCTTTTACTCAAGGTCACCTGAAGATAATCACTTAAGCATATTCAAATGTGTTGTTTTCAGCCGCTACAAGATGGAATAAAAAAAATAATGATGACTTTGCAAAAACTATGAAAGAATAACCAGGCAAAAAAAATTGTTCTTCGATACCATTTAAATTATGCCATAAGTGTTTTTTGTGCCATTAAAAATAAAGGAGATATTTAGGTGGCCTCCTTTAGGTAAGACACCTGATATCTTAGAAAAGTAAATAAATTTCTATTTCACTCCAGTTTGTTGCAATGCAGAACACTTTGATTTTGCAAAGAGATCCGCCGTCTACTAATATGTGTCAGCACATTTTCTGCTTTGGCACGTGATCGTTGTTGTTAAATTACTCGACGAAAATACTTGTGGACGATTTGACCGTATCGATGAAGACATATTGCCAGTCGACAAATCGTGTCGTAGAAAACATTCGTCAACGATTTGACCGTGTCGACGAAAGTTAACCCTTGGCACAAGTGGCGCTCAGATCGCCACTAAAAATTGCTGTATCGTTATTCAAAATATTGTTTATATTGTAAAATATGTTTAATTAAGTTAACCCTGAGCACTCGAGTGGCGCTCAGAGTCGCCACTAAAAATTGCTGCACCATTATTCAAAATATTGTTTATATTATTACGTTGGTAACTAATCGATTACTAAACATTTAAGTATTTTATTTAAAAAAAAAAAATATTGAGAAATAATATAGAATGGAATTATACTGGGTTAGAAGAAATGTTTAATTAAGTTAACCCTGAGCACTCGAGTGGCGCTCAGAGTCGCCACTAAAAATTGCTGCACCATTATTCAAAATATTGTTTATATTATTACGTTGGTAACTAATCGATTACTAAACATTTAAGTATTTTATTTAAAAAAAAAAATATTGAGAAATAATATAGAATGGAATTATACTGGGTTGGAAGAAATGTTTAATTAAGTTAACCCTGAGCACTCGAGTGGCGCTCAGAGTCGCCACTAAAAATTGCTGCACCATTATTCAAAATATTGTTTATATTATTAAGTTGGTAACTAATCGATTACTAAACATTTAAGTATTTTATTAAAAAAAAAAAATATTGAGAAATAATATAGAATGGAATTATTCTAGATTGGAAGAAATGTTTAATTAAGTTAACCCTGAGCACTCGAGTGGCGCTCAGAGTCGCCACTAAAAATTGCTGCACCATTATTCAAAATATTGTTTATATTATTAAGTTGGTAACTAATCGATTACTAAACATTTAAGTATTTTATTAAAAAAAAAAAAAATATTGAGAAATAATATAGAATGGAATTATTCTAGGTTGGAAGAAATGTTTAATTTTCAAGTTAAAATAGCTCCGAGTCCAAAGGGTTAATGTCGGTCGAATCGTGTGGATGAGAACAATGTCGGCGAAACGAGTTGACGACTCCAGGGTAACCCGAATATAGGATCGTTTCGCGGGCCAGGGACATGGCCGGGACCGGGACGCTTTATCATCCCGTCTTGGGTAGCAGCGTGGATGGAATGAAGCGGCGAACAACGAAAAGGAACGATGATATGCGGATCAACAATTCGAATTTCTAGCGACAGGCTGCCGTGGCGGACCAAACGCATGCACGCGTCCAACCTAGACATCTTGATGTCTGTGTCGAAGCCGCCATCTCGGCGCAACGATAATTAATTCTACGGTAATTAATCGTGAAACGACTGGACGCCGGACGAGACGCGCAGCGTTTACGACCTCTATGCAAAAATAAAGGCGCCATCCACGAATTCCGATCGGGAGTTCCAGCGAATTACGCGAGGCACGCGAGTTAGGGACAGTAAGGGCCATTGTTCCTTCGCGCGAATATTCACACTAAACCTACCGCTGCCGATCAAATCGTTGGTTTTATATTTTTCAGTTTACAATTATTGAAAATGCAAAGATACTTATTCGATTGATTCGATAAACTTCTTTATCCAAGCACATATTGGAATAAAAATTGCACAAAATCTAAATAAATGAGCCTTGTCAATTTTATAAGCTAAACCATTTTAATCGCTTTTAGTATGTGATAGGTTTAGTGTTGAGTCCTGTTTCAGCACAGCCGTATACACTGCGTTACAAATCAACGAAGCGACACTACCTTAAGGAACCCTAAAAACGGCTTAAATTTTCGTTAATATTTAGCAATTTTTTATACAGAAAATAATGCGCCAATCCTTTCGAATCTTTACATAATAATAATTTTATATGCAAAAAATTCCTAAACATTAACGAACAAAGCCGTTTACAGGGCCGACTCCCATCCGGAATTTTCTCGGACCATAGATCGTTGCGCGTAGCCGTTTCTTCGCTTCCGTGTAGCCACGTAATTTAACGTAGACTGGACAATCCAAGAGGACTGTATCTATTCCGTTTGTTTGGCTCTGGTCCGCGACGAAACACCGGAAAACAGAAATAAGGTCGGCGGGGGCTGGCAGTCGTGAAAAGTTAGTCGGAGGAACGGTGCCGCGCCGCGAAGATCGGTGGAGCGCGACGCTCACCCACGCGATTTCGACTGGATCCCTCGAACGTGGGTTCTCTCGCGACTCGAAAAAAAAAGAAGAAAGAAAAGAAAAACTCTCTGCCGACGTCGCTGACCATTAAAATACACACTTGACCCAGAATACCCACAGGGGATCGAGATACAAAGGCAAAGACATAGACAAAGCGTGTGGCAAAGAGGCGAACAACGGAACGGATACTCCGGGAGCGACGGAGTGGGACAGAGGTTTGCTGGCAACAGTTCAAAGCACAGCCCGGCCCAACTGAAATACCGCAGTACTCCGCGCTACGTGTCGCATACCAGGTGAAAATATTGCGGAACCGTTGTAGCCGAACGTATGTACAGTGGTTCGCCGAGCAACAACACGCGTTGCGCCAGCTGCTCGTAGAGGAAGAGGCTCGATCGACCGCGCGAGTTCGCGGAGAATGGAAAAAGACGGGGATCGATTAAAAAATCTGCATGTCTCGTCGATGGCCGTGTGAACGTTGCTCGTCCGTAAAATCGGCGAAAAGCATTCAACAATTTCGCGAGATCGTGACTTTCCTCTGGTTTGGCATTCGACCAGCCGATATTATTGTATAATCGACATAGGAAATCGATGCAACACTTTCTCTGTGAAAACTCGTTAAGGTCTGCGCATACTTGCCGGAGGTGTCTACTGTCTAATTCGTACTCGACGTTCAGACTTTTCTCCAAACTTGGGACCATACACTTCTCGGCGGCCGCATCCTCTCGAGCTTCATGGCCCCTCACCAAGTATACTCCGCTGTAGTGGGGATAGTTTTGGGACAATTATAGGCCAGACACTTGGGACATTTAAAAGCCAAGAACAGGTGTGGTACTGAGGATATGCCGGTCGGGAGAAATGCGAGAAGCGGGGCCCCGGCCGGTAGTAGCCCCAGCATAGAAGAAGTGGAAAAGGGTCAGAAGGACCCTGGGAGAGGAGGTTTAGCGGGTAGGGGCGATCCTTTTTCTCGATCGCACCGAGTCCCACATTCCCCCGGTTTGTTACTGCATCCCGGGGGGGTCAGTGCGTAAAAAGCATTCCTCCTCTCCCTTAACAAAAAAAAAAACACTTGGGACATTTATCGATAAAATTACAAGTAAGCAGTAGAATGTGCCATCTGGGAAGACAGTCGGGCACAAACAAATTAGTGACCCAAATTACGATAACCTTTCCAAAATTGGACCAAACGACTTGGATTTCTTTGAAAAGTCAGAACAATTGGTTTGTTACGACCGTGAGAAGAATTTTTGCAGAGAAAATACTAAAAGTTCTGTTTTGCAACTGCGCAGTCCCTTAGGCGCCATCGGCATCGCCGGCACCGACAGCAACAGCCTCCGACTTCAGACGCGAGCGCAACGATCGTTGTCGCCGATTCCGATCTTGTCTAGCCTCCTCTCTGATTGCCGGCGCGGCGCAGCGCGGCGTCTCGGAAGAGTAGATTTCGAGGAAGCAGGGAATCGGTAGAGCGGTCGTGCAGATACATCCGAGCAGGATTTCCACTCTAATAACGTTAACAAGCTAGGGACATGCACGCGCGGCTGCAACAGTAGCCACAGCTACGCGTACAATGGTATCCAACAATACAGGCGAGCCAAGCGAGCTCCGGGCGATCGCAGTTGGCATCGCGATAACGATAACGATTACCAGCGGAATTACCACGATTACAGTTATGACCGCGAACGCGTCCGCCTTTCCGGCTGGACGCATCGCAGAGTCGCCTTTCGAAGGTATCTACGTTACCAACGGACGACAGCACCGCCGGCAGCAGGTGAACCAGCCCGATTGATAACACGTGTCTGTCTCCTGCGAGCGTGCACGGTATGTATAGTATCCGTGCCTCGCGAGAAGTCCGGCAGAAACGTTTAAAACAATTATTGATACATTAACCGGTTGAATGCCACGCCAGTTTGACAGGGATTGCCCGTAGCGCTGTTGGATTTACTGACAGTTTCAAAATCGCCTCTACCGCTGCTATGTCTTAAAATGACCGAAGGCGATATAAGGGCTGCGAGCCAGATGTGTCACAAGAGGGTTTTACCTGAAAGAACCCCGACGCACCAGGCTAAGCAGTAAAAATTAGAAAGCGCGCTACAGCGTGTAGACAAGGACACTGCTATCCTTGTTCAATATATTTCAGTCACTTTTTCTTTGAACATTTTTCGCAGCTCAGTCTGCTGTGAATCCTTCTCGAGGATAGACGTTTAGTTCCGAGCCGTTAATAAAGTTTTTTTTACAAAATTTAACTTTGACTCGGTTTCAATCGGCACCCTATTTCCAACAAGCGCCACGATAAATTTTCTATTATACGATACATGGGCGCGCCGGACACCGGTGGCCCCCATGGCATTCAATGTGTTAATTAGTAAATTAATCCACCTAACATCACCAAAATACTCAAATCGTATGGTACAATTTTAAAAAAGTCATGCGGTTTTGAAAAGTGTACGAATACTGTTTACACTGACTGTATCTGTCGCGAATTAAATTGTTTAGATCGTCTAAGTTTACGAGAAAAACAGTCCACGGCGCGGTGTATTCGCCTAGTTGTCCGTCGAGCCACGACGAGCCACTCGAAACGAGCAGGTGTGTCCCGAAAACAAACGAACGAACGAGGACGGACAAAGACGCCTCGTGAAAACTCGGAAACCGGAAGCAGTCGGAAAGTAACTTCCGTCTATTGTAGGAAAGATACGGGCGGAACCTTCTACACCGCGCTCTCCATTTCTTCCGCGCGAGTCGCGAAAACAATAGTCCTTATTGTTAGACAAGATTTTCTGCGCCACGATGTGTTTGCCGACTATCGTCTTTGCGGCTGTTTACTTCCTTCCTCTTTGCTCGCGCGAGGGAGAGCAGCCAAATTTGGAAGAGAGCGACTGGACGTCTGGACAGGCTGGAGCTAATTTACAAATTCATAATCGATTAGTGCCAGCAATCGGTTGGTATCATCTATTCTCTATATAATAATCGAATCATGTCCGTCTGCCTGTTTGTGACGGCATCAACTGCTGACCGTAGAAAGCTAGTTTCTTCGGGGAGATTTTAGAGCAAAACGCATTCGAAAAAGTCCATTCGTTCAAAAGTTGTCACATCATTAGTGATCAAAGATGACTTTTTCTTTTGGGCACGTTTCTGCTAATAACTTTTGACTGGCAGCACCTATATTCAATTTGAGGTACTCATTGGGTTCTGTAGGTTGTCCTGATTCTGTAGGTTGCATAGTTTATCTGCTAGAACAACCTTTTCAGGTATATCCCCAGTGGTCCTGGGAGCCTGGTTGCAAGGGCGTGCCGTAGTTACGCCGCGAGGAGCTAGTTGATAATATGTATACATTCATCGCGAGCATTTTTCCTTCTCAAGAGACTCGGTGGTCCAAAGTAGGCTACTCTCCTACAGATGCATCGCGTACAAAGACGCAGGTCGTGATAGACGTGTATACCCAATTCTGTTTTTACACGAATCTTTTTACACGTGTTCTTCGGGAACGTATCTATCGTACAAAAACAGATTTAGGTGTACAGGCGACAATAGTTCCAATCGGTTTGTCTAACGGATGTGGCGGCGTCGCCGTGACCGCAAACCGAGTTACAGCTGTCGAAAAACTGTAGACGCGCATTTCCCTTTCCAACGCTAAACCTACCGAGCATTGAAAGCGAGAAAGATGTTTCACGAGAACGCCAAGGCTCAATTTATTTAGATTTCGTGCAATTTTTATTCCAATATGTGCTTGGATAAAGAAATTCGCCGAATCAATTTCCACGTAAGTAACTTTATAAATTCAATAATCGTAAAATGAAAAATATGAAACCAGTCAGTTGACCGGCAGCGGTAGGTTTAGTGTTAATTATTATAAAATGAATACGCTCGCGGTCTAGCTGGGTCTAGTTTCCGTTGGGTTCGTTCAGCTTCTCATGGACGGAGTGCAGATTGGCGATGAAAATTTGAAATGGTTCGATAATCTTGTTTTAGGTACAGCAACGGCGCGATCTAAGCACGATCTAAGGCTAAGATCACAGTGGACCCGGCTTCGTCCGACGTCCGACTTCGGCGCACACGCACGAGCGTTTCGAATGCTTCGGGAGACATGTGTTGGTGGCCGGTACGACCGACTTCTTCGGCCGATGTTCTCGCAGTGGCCCGATGTCGGATTCTACTATAGAACGTGTACGCGTCCGACGCGTCGGACGAAAAACAAAATCATGCGATTTTCCTCCGACCATCGTCCGACTTCGGTTGTCCCATGGGTTGGGTCCTATTGAGACCTCTCTCGAAGCACTTGAAAAGGTTCGGCTACCGTAGACCCCGACTGTTTCGTCCGATTTCGGGCCACTGCGGCACCAACACATGCCTCCCGAGGCATTCAAAACGCTCGTGCGTGTGCGCCGAAGTCGGGTTCACTGTGATCATGGCCTAAGGCTTAGGCCCTAAGCGCGTCGCCTACCCATTCCACTGAGAATCGGGTATATCGGTGTGCACTAATCCAATTACAAAACTTCTTTATTTTTCATTATTTTCTTATTTGACTTTGACCAACTTATTTCTAGCATTAATTTTAGCTTTATTTAGTGGTTTAATTGAAGGTACGGACTTAGTTTTCGTCCGTGTTTACATGCTGTCCTTTTTCTACGTTCGGCATGCTTTGTACCGTCGGCGCTGTCAGCGCGGTCATGAGAAAATAGTGTCGATGCGCGATCCAAGCGCGCGCACAGCACCGAGAAATGGCTTAGATCGCGCCATTATTGCATTTCCCATTAGACGTTTGCGATGAACCAATACACGTCTCTCGGGAGAAAGGCTTACTGTTCGATCACGTACCTTCTTGATTCGGATTGTTAACGTTAGGGTTGGGATGAGAAGTCAAAGAGGATGGCGTCTCGTCCTCGGCGACGCCCATCGTTGTTGCCGCTGTTTGCTGATGATGCGTCTCCACTTCTGTAGCCTCTTCGCACCTGCGTAAAAAGAAAAAACATTGCAGATTCTATTCGCACCGGAAATTCTATATATATTCTATCTTGATTCTGATAGGGACAGAGATAAGGGTGCCGAATGAGAAAGAAAATCATCGTTCTTGCGTATTGTCCGCATAAAAATCAGTGTGGCCATTTTGCGAACGCGGTGTACGCGGTGTAAGCTGAGATCTGTCGATCGTCGAAACGAGGGGCTGATTGTTAGCGAGGAACACGGACAAGCAATCGTATCAACGAAATTCTTTGGCCGGCTATGTTGGCAAACGTTTGCGGTTCGCCGGCAGTCGGTGCTTTTCGCCAATCGCCGATCAGAGTCTCGCGGATAGAAAGTGCTTACGTAAAGTTTCGCCTCGCTCTTACGAGCAGTGGCAGAGTCAAGGACCCGAGGCAGCGGCTACAATGAGAAAGGAACGGGGCTCGTACATGTTCGCGTTCACATTCATGTAAATCGTCGCTCTTACTTCAACGAGACTCGACAAGACTATTCGATCTCGCGCCATGGTCGTACTCTCGGCGGTACGACTTTGGGAAAAACAACCGTGTCGTTCGGGTCGATCACCTATTGTGCATACATACGCGAAAGACGCGGGGCGAACCTCGGTGTTTGCGCGTTCCCGCGCAATTTTCTGCGCGAAATAGGAAAGAGGATGTCGCGCCGCGGAATGGCTTAACGGTATATCGGCCTCCGGTCCTCGCGTCCTTCCGAGCACAGTGATCGAAATTTTTATTATAACAAAATTTCCGTGTTCTTGGTCGTTGTCGACTGAGTTTTTCATTGTTGCAGACTGACTATGCGTGATTACTTTTCTTCGATTACAATTGATTTTTTTTTTATTATAGAAAATCTCATATGAGATTTATTTCAACATGGTAGAAAATACAATACAATACAAAAATTACAAACTGATGAGAATAGAAAACAGAATAGAAAATTGGAAGTACAAAAACAATATAATGAAAATATGATTAAAAAAACAGTATAGACCAATCGCTTATACACTAAGGGCGCAGCTTTTAAGAAATGATAACATGTAATGACAAGCCTTGATATTTGGTCTTGATTGTTATTTCTGATTGTTGCGTGAGGCTTCGATTGTGATATTTGATATTTTATTGAGATGTCCAGCGAAATTATCGTAGTTCTGACATAATTATAAAAATATACTTACATACTTGATTTACTTTTATTTTTATAGAACTGAATACAGGGTGAATCGCGAATCGTGATCAGTAGAGATTACTCTGTTATTAGCAGTCCGATCGAAAATGTTTTTATCAGCTTTTGCATGATTTTAAGAGAGCTTTAACGTGATTATGAAAAATTTTTCAAGGCCACCTTGAATTTTTTGCAAATAAACGTAAAACTTTTTTACACCTATCTGTTACGAATTCGGTAAATATCGGAACATAACTTTTTCTTAATTTAAAAATTATATGTTCATTAACAAAAAATTCAAGGTGACCTTGAAAAAACATGAGTTGTTAAAACTCTCTTGAAACAATGCAAAACCTGATAAAAACATTTTCGATCGGGCTGCTAATAACAGAGTAATCTCTACTGATCACGATTCGTGATTCACCCTGTATATTTTTAGGCTATATTGATTTTTATTAACATGCCGCCCTGTGGCAAGAACAATGGCCGTGGCTGTTATCGTTCCGATAATTGTATCGATTTATTTACTCCCAGCCCGAATGCTAATTTGAAAGCACACTTTCGCGACTCGGATTTTTCAAGGATCGCGCGGAGCGAAAGGGTTAGAAGCGGCATGAACCGTAGACGAGAAGTACATGTGTATGCGGAACGAAGTATACCGGCCAGAGGCTGTTACGATTTCGAACTTTCCGATGTTGCGACGCGACGATTCTACGATCTACAACTGGTTGGCAGAGTGGATGAGCGGATCTGACAGAGCGTAGCTCCGCACTAAAACAGGTCTCGGAGTCGTCTCGAGCAAGGAGTCTTCTCCGGTCGTTTCTCCGCTGGCCAACGACCGTCTTTTCTTTACCTCCTCTTTACTTTTTCTTTACCTTTCCACGCATTCGTTCCACCAAGCACACGCAGGCACGCATAGACCCTGCTGTCGAACAAATTTTAACCTTGCCTTTGCAATCGGTTCATTTCGATAGGCGGTTATTTTTCTATGGAAATGATCGTTTCTGAGAAATTCCATTTCGAAAATCTTCAACAGTTGGAAGCCCGCTAAACATCGCACGGTGCAGGCGGACTTATTGTTACAATGGAACTTGGGTTAACCATCTGCACTCGGAGCTATATTTTAACAGGAAAATTAAACATTTCCTCCGGCCTAGAATAATTCCATTTTACTTATGATTTCTTTTTCACTTTATGGGTATGCAATTGATATACAGTGGGTCCAAGAAGTATTTCAACACTTAAATACCCGATTCTCGAAAAAACAACAATAATTTCGTAAAAAATGACCACACAATCATAAAATTTGGCTCATTTTAAAGCTGAGAGCATCTACTTTCAAAATCCATCGTTCATTTTATTCCAAGATCTTTTTTCATGACGTAGCGAGCGAGAAACTGAAGACGCGTTTCTTATTGAAAATGTTACACATTCAAACGTCTGCGAAGAATTTGAAAAATTTTTCTTGTGACTGAAACCAACATAGCTTTCAAGATTGAAGTTACAAGTTACAGAAATCTATAAAACGAATTTTTTAAATTATCGTTACAGGCTCAGATAAAAAAGTTGTGAAAACATTATTTTTTAATTTTTTTATGATTCCTTTCATTTGAAATCTAAACAAATTTTTGTTTACTCATTCTCTAGTAAACTAATTATCCTTACAGGCTCAGATAAAAAAGTTGTAAAAACATTATTTTTTAATTTTTTTATGATTCCTATCATTTGAAATCTAAACAAATTTTTGTTTACTCATTCTCTAGTAAACTAATTATCGTTACAGGCTCAGATAAAAAAGTTTTGAAAACATTATTTTTTCATTTTTTTATGATTCCTATCATTTGAAATCTAAACAAATTTTTGTCTACTCATTCTCTAGTAAACTAATTATCGTTACAGGCTCAGATAAAAAAGTTTTGAAAACATTATTTTTTCATTTTTTTATGATTCCTATCATTTGAAATCTAAACAAATTTTTGTTTACTCATTCTCTAGTAAACTAGTCGGTCTAACATCTTCAAAAAATTCGAGTCGTTCGAATCAATTTTCAAAAAGTTATGCGCTTTTTAAGAATGTCCACTTAATATCGCCGCCACCTGTATATTATAATTATACTGGGTGCTTCTTTCTTTCATATTTCAATGTACTTTTAAAAATATCGCACAGATGCATCGGATAACCTCCACTTAACAGCTTCAGTTTGCAGTTTCAATAAATTCCTGCAAAAATCTCCTTTAAAATTATTCATAAATGTCTGTCGTTCGATTAGATCAGATTGAATTTAATAAAACAGATACCGAGCGACAACGAACAGCAGAATAAATACCCTCTGTACAGGTAGAACCGTAACGGGGCAGCCACCGCAGGCAGGTATCTACGCGAAAACGATGATCGATCGGTGCCGAAAATATTTTCCAGCACCGGGCAGAAATTCAATTGCGAAGCATTCGGCACGATAATCGAATTGTCGATAAACTTCGAGAACCGGTGGAGAAGCGGTGTAGTCACGGACGTACCAGCCGATAATGATCGGCCGTAGTCGATATCCTGTGGATTACATACAGGGTAACCGACCGCGTATCGAAGCTTTGTCCGGGAATTTCATTGCGATAAACATGGTGAACATACCGGGCGAGTACTCGAGCGTTTTACTTTTCCGTGGTTGTACAATTGTACGAAGTTCTCGAACAGGAGACACGCGTGCATTTCAACCCCCTGTTTCCTGCGATCGCCTCTGGCAAAACTCGCGGAACACGTACTCGTTTATTCCGCATGGAGATCCGCAGTCGGCCGTTAACCAAAGATGGAGAACTGTCGCGGAATTCGTGGATTTTACAGAAAAGAGCGACGCGGGAGGAGGGGGCGGACCGTTTCAACGGTTTCATCGGGACAAGACCGGTTTTTCACGCGTGATCCTGTCACGATTATTTCGTGCGTTGTACAAACCCGTGTGTGTGTGTGTACAACTACGATGCGACACCGTGTTAAAACCTAAGTACAAGCACGCATATATATACGTATCCACGCGACAGTGTGCGTGGAGAGACGCGCGCGCCGCGTACCTACCAGGATCACGGAGCAAACGAATTGCATGTGTACGTACAACGATGGTCCTTCGTACCGTCTACGAAGACGAGATGGTCTTAGGTATGCGGCCCGAAGAACCATCGCTGGAAACCCTTTCCCTCGTTTCTTCTCCTCTATCCTCGTTCGCATAAATTTTCTGTAAAATCAACCTATCGGATAACCGCGCACTACAACGGCGGCGGCTACGTGTTCGGCACGAACAGTTGCAAGCACGTTTCAAGGCGCGCGCACGCACACAGAGACACACACACACCATACTCACATCTTAATACGCGGCTCCGTCTTGAAGCTGCATTCGTAGGCTCGTGTGGCGTTCGATGATATGGTACAAAGCGCAGACAGAACTCGCGGTTGGACGGTCAACTCCTTGACCGAGCGTTTTCTTTATTCCACTGTGTCGCACTCACTCACTGTACTATCTGCTACTCCCCCTTGGCTCACGAACGAGCCAGGTCAGGCGATAGACTCGCTCGGGCGAGTCAGCAAACCTACCTAACCACCAGCTATCCGTCCCGAAACAGTCCCAAGAGAGTCCCGAGAATCTGTCCCGGTCAGCTCTCGCGATGCCTGTTTTTTCTTTTTTCGCGCCGACAACTCTCTCTCTCTCTGTCCTCGCACTTTTCGTTCGGGGAGCCTCGCGTCGTCGAGCTCGTCGTCAACGGAGCGACCCAGCACCGATGTGTCGTCCTTCGAATCACCGACGATCGTTCCTGCCTCGATTCTCGGCCAACGAGAGTACCTATGAACCGTGAAAATCGCGAAAACCAGCAGATATTGACAAATACGTCGCGGCGTCGCGACACCGTCGACTGGATTTCACTCGACCGCCAGCTGGCGCCACGCTGTCGCTACACCAGCGTGATTCGATCATGGTCCTTTAACTCGTCCGATCAGAGGTTCTCAATCCGGGACGCCGTGCAACGCATCGACCTCTTTTGCCAATGCGATTCGATCCATCGATTGCGGATATTATTGGGATTATGCATTTCGTATTTCCTTCGTCGCCGCACGCAGTATTTCCGCAGAGGCGAATATTTTGTTGGAACCATTGATGTTCCGGTGACCTTGACAATCTATATAGAGGCGGTGTTGCCGTTTATCTCGAGTTGATGTTTCTGTCCTTTTCCGCGGCCGTTGTATCAGAGAGGAACAGCTGACGGTTTTTGAAAAATATCGAACGTTGGAAAACGCGGTAATATTCAAAAAGCAAAGCTAATGTGCAAAATAACATTTGATTATTATAGTCGACAAATTATTTTTATTGTGTCATGTGGAGAACCGATTGTCCCTACGTAAATGAATTCTATGTCTGTTTCGTGTACGTAGTTTCGAAGCTGTATGTACAAACTCGTGGTACACCTCGTAATGGACCTACTTACGAACGCATGCGCATTGAAAGTTGGTTCTTGTAATATATCTTTGGAAATAAACGTGTTCCAAAAATGTATTTAAGAATAAAATAAACTTTACTAAATTATATGATAAATTAGATGTTTATTTTAAGAACGTAAGAAATTGAATTGAATCAGAAATCAGAAAAAACATAATAACATTAATTATAACAAAAGAACATTAATACATAGCAACATAAAATCAATAAAATAAAAGATAGTAATTAAAAAAAATAGAAATCAAAAAGACCGCTGTTAAGGAAAACAAACAGGAAAGAGTTGCCGCGGATGTAAAATTTGTTTCCTCCTTGAAATGCCAGTAGCGCCACGGCGGAGAGCGGAAGAAACATCTTGACGCTGAGGTGCCACATATCCAACTTACTCTGTAAAACTGCTTCGTGGCCAAAAGAAAAACAAAACTCGGACCGAACAGAGTCGGACGAATCGTTTTTAACAGAGAATTCTGTATTCTGTACTGTACCTTATGCGTGTATGTAGTTCCGAATTACGTTTTTTGCAAACGCAAATGCAACGGCTTTTTTCAAACTTCTCTTACGGAAAGAAAAATTGTAAAAATGTATTTCGCTTTATGATACTTTGCACACAGTGACTCCCATAATCGAATAAATGTTCCCTCGGTGTTTGTATCATGGGTATTTATTTTTTCAACGAAAAGTGAGAGTATCATATGAATGGGTATCCGGATAAAGGACCCCTGTCGTGATTTTTAGAAAAAAACGAATTTTATGTTCCGAACTTGCTTTGTTATAATATTTAATAAAACAAACCGTAAAAAAAGTCTTTCAGTTTTCAGTCTTTTTCCAATGGAAGAAGGACCTATGTCATTTTCAGCTGGTTCTTATTATTGCAATTCACGTTTTAGTTCAAAATTGCATTCCTATAAAATTTAAAAAACCTGACATAGACCCTTCCAGACCCCCATTCATATGCTGAAAATATTTCTTTACAATGTCTGCATTGTTGCTGCAGTTTGCAAGAGTTTTAATATTTTGTACATACTCCTTGACATGTTTGGAACATTTGATCGATTATGCAAGACATTTTTGTCCCTATAAAACTTCATTTAAATGCTTTGATTTCAGTTATCGTCGTAATACACAATTTAACAATCGTACTACATCTTATGAACAAGTCAATGGTATTTTATGAATTCATGGATTGGCTCGAATTAAAATTTCTTGGGCATTCAAGTTGACATTCCCCTGGTTACCTTCTTGATACTTTTAGCAAAGCTGATGTTTTAATCAGGTAAATTTAAAAAAACATGCTCGTAGATTATTTTGTACAACAGACATTTCTTAAATGCGAATGAGTATGAGAGAATTCTATTTTTAGGTATATCTTTAGAAATTTATATTTTATTACACAATGGATAATATATTTGGAAAAGAAGATTCTGGGAACGAAAGTGAACACATAGATATAGAATATAAAGAAGGAAAGGACAGTCCATCACAAAACTCTATATCCAAAGACACAGAATCGATGGATGTAGATAACATGAACATTAAGGTATATCATAAAGGATTCCTAGTGTGCCTCATAATACAACATCTAATGTTACAGGTAGAATTAGATGCAATGAGTTCTCAGTCAGACGTGGAAGAAACAAGTTCTAATTTATTAGGCACGATGGTGGATGATCAAATCGAAATTGTCAAACATGAAATTGATGCTAGAGAAGAAGATCAAACCACAGAGGATCTATTTGGAAACGATATAGTATTACCACACGCGAATCCGATAAACCTCAAAGAAAGAAGAGAAAGCAAAGAAAAAAGTAAAAAAGAATTGGAAGAAGAGGAGAGAGAAAAAATGCAGTATGTATTTATCTATACGTGCTAATGTATACTGCGTTTCTGAAATATTTCTGATACAGGATGTTCCATCTAATTAAGTACCTTGAATATCTTGCTTATTATCGATAATGCAAAAAAATATCAAAAGACTCTCATCGTTAATAAGCAAGATGTTTGAGACGATTGAGTTCATCGAGATACCCTGTATAATTCTAGGATTATCCATACGGTTTTTTTAACAGGGTATTGGTTTCTAATTTCACGGAAGATCAATTGGATAGATACGAGATGTACAGAAGAGCCGCCTTTCCAAAAGCAGCCATAAAAAGAGTATGTGATTCATTTTAATATTGATTTTATATTTCGTTTAGCGTTCTGCCTGTTATTAAACAAGTTTTGCGATTGCTATTTCTGTTGTAGATTATGCAAACAATTACGGGTTGTTCTGTATCGCAAAACGTAGTCATAGCGATGTCTGGTATAGCGAAAGTGTTTGTTGGAGAAATCGTGGAAGAAGGTAAAACTTGGATCGTTTGCTAGAATATCTAAATAGGTAAAAATGTTTCCATTCACCAATTGTATTTCGAATCGTAGCTCTCGATGTCATGGAAGCGCATCGGGAAACGGGGCCATTACAACCAAAACATTTAAGAGAAGCTGTTAGGAGATTGAGGCTTCAAGGGCAGATCCCTAATGGTCGTGCCCATAAGTCATTTTTTAGGCTGTAAATAATTTAGAGTAATCTGTATAATGTTAATTCAAATTAAAATTATTGCCCAAAGAAACGCAACATAGTGTTTTGAGAGGATGTTCAGAAGATATTGTTACCTTTTTATAGAATATACGATAAGTGTACATTGAATGAAAATTCTTGAACAAAATAGTTTTAATAAAAAATATTTAACGTTTTCTCGACAACTTTGCCAAATATTTTAACGCGTGCACCGACAGGAACTCGTATGGTCAGTATACGAAATTATGTACCTACACGGTACATAATGAAATCGGTCCATTACTATAGCAAAGCTATATTCAGCTTAGCAATAATAAAAATTTAGTTATCGCATCTAACAAATTTTAACCGATAGGTTTTTCGTTCACGCGTTACTGCTCTTAATCACTACGAATTTGATGGAACATGTTATGCGATTATTATTTGCATTCACGATGACCCAGAGCTTTGAATTCGTATTCCAAAAGAATTCGAATAGCGAGGTTGGATTAAACGAATTCTACATCTTCGGATTGTCGGAAAATCTATTAAGCCGCTCCAACATTTGGTATATTGATACACTATTTATAAAGCACTTTCTCGCATTTGGAAATCACATTATTATATTCGTGTTTGTAAATGCTAATAATCGTTTCTTATTAATTCAGTTTATACGAGAATCGGGAAAGAAATCTCAGTTGTGCCATGTTAAATTTCGATCAACGATATCGTATAGATGATAGAAGCAAGATTTGGTATGATTATTACGATCATAGATCGATTAATACGTGTTCGAATATTTCTCGAGTGAGTGCTAAAATTCACAAACGTGTAAATACATTTGCTGTAGTTCTAGTTCAAGTAGTCATAATAATATAACGTAATAATTTAAATTTAATTATACGATTATGTGAACTAAACACATTCTACACAGATTAGCAAATTAAATCAATCAAAGTATGTAAGAGATCAGTCGATCTTGAGAAATCGGCAACATTTACATTCCTTAAAAGAGTCAACTATTCATGGTCGAAGGTTACTAAATTATTTAGCAAAAACTATCAACGAAGGTCCCATTAACAACGATTTATTCCACGAAAACAACGTTGCATCTTCGGCAAAAACCGAAGACGGAACTAAGGAAATATGTACGTGTGTGATATAATCGACATATGTATTTAGATATCTGTATGTATGTATGCATAGACACGTTTTCTTTCGCTGCACGTATCGTAAGTGTAAATATCGCTTGACGTTTCTTGTTTAGCTTGTCAATGAATCTATATGTAAATGAGATTATTTTCAAATTTTGCAGATCATGAACAGTGGGACGAGTGGGGTAATTGGAGCTCGTGTAGTGTATCTTGCGGAAACGGTCGACAGGTCCGATGGCGACACTGTTCGTCAAAAGACTGCACAAAAGGATTGAAAAAAGCACAATTAAAACCGTGTCGATTAAAAAAATGCGATAAAAACTTTCTTAATTGGCTTGGAATAAAAACCTGATAATGATCATTTGCCAAACTCTGCAGCATAACTGTGATAGTACATGTATTTCATATTTGCATAGATTAATTATCACACCTTATATTAAATATAATGCAAATTATTTACGCCATAAGATTTTTATGCAAGTAGAAATTACATACTGTATATGCTGAAAGTTTTGTTTTCTTTCTTGAAAATGCTTTCATAACATGGATTTCAAATAGATTAGCAGATAATTTCATTGGGCTGCATGTTCAACGCGAAATTATCACTAATATGTATCGTGCGTGTGCAATAACATGCTATATACGTTGAGGAAACGATTTATGAAATTAATAATAGTCTATTACATTATTGCGGAATATACGGTACTTTTAGAAGGCACAAATCTTTTGACGACTGCCATGTCATATTTGCCTTATAAAACGACACCGTTCACTTCGAAAGCGGGTGACATTCAAAACGAAGAGTTGCTGCGTAAGAAGCAGTCGCTTGAAGCTGCTAATGAATACGACGATAACGAAAATGACATAGGTACGATACCGAATAAACTAAGAAAAAGAAAGTATGTAATATAATCGCTAATTGGACGGCCTAGTCTTGTGACTAGAAAAATCCGTGCGTTTCAAGGCGTATCATCAAAAGTCCTGAAAGTTCGTTCATACATGTACTTATATATGTGTAGCTTACAGTTACAGCAGCGTGGAAAACAGAAAACTTCTAGTTTTAGAATAATTGGGTGTTTCGATAGGTGAATCAAGCAGATCTGGACCAAAAATATGGGACCAATGGGGAAGCTGGTCCAGTTGTAGCGTTACTTGCGGTATAGGAAAGTTATCGAGATGGAGACATTGCATAGCTGGAGGCTGTTCCCCAGGCGAGAAAAAAGCGCAATTAAAGACATGTACTCTCGCAGCGTGTTAATATTTGTCCTTAAACGGAACTGTCGGCGTCGATACCTATATGACGAAAACAATGAAAAATATGCACAGGTTGCGCAACATCTTTTTCGTTACGCGCCCTGCTTTGTGATTAACTGTAAAAATCATTCCAAATCGAAGCGATAAGCGATTAATACAGTTTTATCTTACATTTAAAATAAAAATATACAAGGTTCTTCCGATATTGCACAATTTTTAAAAGATTTTTTAGTATTTCTTTTCAACGTTCAACAATATATTTTTACCTATCCGCCTAATTAATAAACTTATTGCACTTTTGTGACTCGAACATGAGTGTTGTCTACTCGCCATTGAAATAATCGTTTGTTCTATATATCGTAGGTTGTTCGTACACTGGTAATCTATTCGGTAACGAAGGTTCTTGACTTTTTTTCTGAAACATAATGAAATTTAAAAATATTTGCCACACTGAAATACATGGTTTGCTACTTACAAAAAACGACAAAGGATTTAACATTCCAAATAATCTATCTGATATCCCTAATTCGGCTTCCGCATTGTCAACCGCAGCCTCTAAAGTAGTTAGGTTCACGTTAGCCATTGCTATAACATGCTCTAGAGCATCTATACGTTTACATAGTGTCACAACTTCTGGTTGTATATCTTGTAATTTTGGAATGTGCTGATCGATGCATTGCGTTCTTTCATTCTGAACCTTTCAACAGAAGACATAACGCGTGTACTATAAATTTAACAAAACATTTTTCCCTACTGCTATGGTCTAACCATTTCAATGATCGACTGAAATTCTTCTAAGCGCATCATTACATCCTCGATGGTATCGTGAAAGCTTTTCATCTGTAACATAAATGCTCTTTTTTTCTATTCCTGTAAAGACATAGCGCATTAATGTAATATATAATTTTTAATGCTTCTGTACATACAGGCTCAAATAATTGTACAGAATAAAAAAAGTTTCTGCTTCAAAAAGCAAATTTCATAGAGCAAAGAAATATTTGCACACTGCTGTTTGCATAGAACTGTACATTTAGGAGTGTTATGTGAAAAACGACAAAAAACATCATCTGTGAGCATTAGAATTGTTCTGGCTGAACAAATATATAAATCTAGTGTTACAATTGTTTCCCTTTATTATTATATTATATTTATTGGTTCTCGTAAAAGATTGTTGTTTTTGTTCACAACGAAGCATCGAAAATCGTACATTAAATACATTAATTGTACGAAGTTATTTGAAAAAAAGCTGGCTATGCAAATACATTTAAAAATACGAAAAATTCCTTTTTCGACACATGAAATATAATAAAAATATCTGTTTCGACGTCGGTCACAGATTGTTCATAGAGGTTATGTAAGAAATAATACTCGCTTGATTAGATAAATCCAATTTTGCATAACTCGCATAGTCCTTTGCCAATTCTTCGACAATCGCAGTAGTATGTGATGACATTTTTCCCAATTTCTCGCGAGAAATTATTGAACCGTCAGAAGATTTATATACATATATGGTTCATCTCCGATGAATAATGTTAAACGCAGGCTGCGCCATTTTCTTTTGTTAACAATGCGCTAAATAGAGTTTAGATGCGAAGTCTCGTTATTAGGCTGCGGATTTTTATGGGTACGTAAACTTTCATAGATTATTCGAATTGGAAATTCGAGTCGGTAAAGACATTATTTCTTCATCCCATTGTTCATGTTCCAACCAGCGTATTTTACATTTGTATGTATTTTAGTTGACTTGTAGCGTGAAATTTGACCGATTCATTTTCATTCCCTTTCATCGAGGATCTATTTATATCCTCTAAGATCGATTATCATTACTTAGCCATTTTTTAATCCACTTAGGATTTTGTTCTGTTAATAAAAAATTAAGATCATCTAGACTTGTTTAAATGGCACCGTATATTTTTTTTATCCATACTTATACAAATAATAATCCGCATTAACGTTTCAATCGATAAAAAAAATCTCGTCTATTCAGTCGCAATAGTCGCATTTCTTGGTCCAATATTATGTGTCGTATGTTTTTTAATGCTTTGTAAAAAAGTTCTTCAAGTTATTTCCATAATTCATCGTAATCGCTGTATACCGTGAGCATGGTTGATTTTTTAAATAGCTGGTGTTTACTTTTAATTAACAAAAAATCTACCACCACCGATTAAATAACCGGTTCTAGATTTTTTATTCTACAATGATTGATATCGCGAAGATGCTCACATACAAAAAATGATCTAATAAATTTTGCTTTTGCTGTTACTTTTATAGATCGGTATGTTTAGTGGTAAAATTAGTTACATTGCTAGACGAAGCAATGAAAACACTAAAATAAATTGAGCAACGATTTTCAACCGACATTAAATACATATTTCATTTCATTTTGATATTTTAACTCGAAAATTAAACATTCCTTCCGACCTACAATAATTTCATTCTATATGATTGTTTTTCATTTTATGCATATAGAAATTGATATAGTATCTCCAGCAATACTTAAATGTTTAGTTATCGATTAGACACCAATTTATTTAATAATGTGAACAACTTTTTGAATAATGGTACAGCAATTTTTAGCGGTGACTCTGAGTTACAGCTCGAGCGCTAAGTCTTAAATCGGTACATCTGATAAAATGTACGTTTCTTCGTTTCCGAAGAAACTTTTTGTAAACTTTTCTATGCAAAGAATGCGCAACGATCGATAATTATTATCGGCAAATTTGCCGAATTTTTCCGGAGACAGCCGACGGGCATAGTATTTCGACAGGCCTCATGAAAGGGTCAAAACTTTTTTTGCATGTGTATATATGCAAGTAGGCGCAGCTAGTGGTTCTAAAACGAAAGAAAAACACGCAATCAAACGGTAATACTCGAAGTAATAAACTGTAGCGATCGATATGCTCTAATGAACGAGTGAGAAACGCGCGAAAAAAAAAACTGAACAATTTATAATACGAAAGAGGTCGGCGAACTATAATGTGCATCAACTTTACGTAACGTTGTTTGCGTAACGAAAGTTTATGGGGTACCACGGCACCGGTAAAAGCAATGTTGGAGACTCGCGCGGGCTAGGGTTCAATGATAGGAATGAACGTAACTTTGTAATTCCGGTACGACTGGTCTGGCCTGGCCCGTCGAACATTTTCGATGCTTTGTGGAAAATGGGATTTTCAGATCTTTTGTGAAATGTTTTTTTTCTAGTCTACCGTTTCAGGAAACACAGCACACATTATTACAATAAAAATTGTTATGCAAGATAATTATTCCTATAAAATTTATATTATAAAATCATTCCTATAAATTTATTGCATAAAAATTTTATAAAATCATTCCTATAAATTTATTGCATAAAAATTTTATAAAATCATACCTATAAATTTATTGCATAAAAATTTTATAAAATCATACCTATAAATTTATTGCATAAAAATTTTATAAAATCATTCCTATAAATTTATTGCATAAAAATTTTATAAAATCATTCCTATAAAATTGCATAAAAATTTTATAAAATCATTCCTATAAAATTGCATAAAAATTTTATAAAATCATTCCTATAAATTTATTGCATAAAAATTTTATAAAATTCATATTAAAAATACATATGTGCCTTATTCGTTTTCGTTCACTCTGTCGACGCTATTCAGCCGATGTAAATTCTGTTCTTCAGGAAATTTTTTTATTTATAGTTTTATGTCACATCAACCGCCAGATTGTTAGCAACATCATCGAATAAGTCAGAATCCAACTGATATATACTTATTAGCTACACATTAGCATAACGTTATTAATGTAATGTTATGTATGTGATACGGACTGCAAGAATAATCTCTTATCGAAGGTTACAATTAAGTGTGCAATAAAAGAAAAAGAAAAGGGAGAATATTCTACGTTATTTCTTTAACGAGTTTGGTTTCTTTGATGCAATTTGGCTGGTGATTTATTTTTTTATTATTGAGATCTTGCAAGCTATAACTAATTATCGAAACGCATCACATGAAAAGAAATGGCGAAAGGAGCGACGGCGACAAGGAACGTTAGAATCGTACGATTGTAAGTTACAATTTGTAACACTAAACCTACCGAGTACTAAAACCGATTAAAATGTTTTAATATAATAATGACGAGGCTCTATTTATTCAGATTTTCTGCAATTTTTATCTCAATATGTGCTAGGATAAACAATTTTCATGTAAGTAACTTCATCATTTTAATAATTGTCAAATGAAAAATATAAAACCGACCATTTGACCGGCAGTGGTAGGTTTAGTGTTAAAAACGCGATGCCAAAAAATTTATATTATACATTAATGGTTTTATAAAATATTACATTACTGGTTTCATAAAACCATTATTTATTATAAAACATTACATTACTGGTTTTATAAAACCATTATTTGTTATAAAACATTACATTACTGGTTTTATAAAGTATAATAAATTTTATAAAATATAATATAAATTTTTTGGCATTGCGTTTTTAACACTAAACCTACCACTACCGGCCAAATGGTCGTTTTTATATAGTTACCACGATTTCGGAGACAAGGCGAGAGAGAGAGAAAGAAAGATAGAGAGAGATTTTTCCGAACAGATTAAACGGAATACCTACTTCACAGAGTAATGACATACCCCCTCTCCCATACTATACATATGTATATCAGGTACTCGATATGCGTATGTAATTAAGTAATCAGGATTCCTGACTCAGCTTAAAGAGTTTCAGCAGATTGAAACTACGTCGGCGGACATAACTGTGCCCGCTGTCCGTTTATTCAACGGTCACTTACGAATTTTAAGTATGAAACGTCAACATCGCAAGCCGATCGATCTTTTGGAATGGCAAAAATTGGAATACACACGAGCATGGCGATGCTAAATGCGACACGATTTGTATGCGGTTTTCTTGTTCTCAAAGTAACCGAATCATTTAGAACGAGGATTGCTCTCATCTTAATTGGTCGTGATAATAGCGGAAATTTTTGCGAGGGACGAATTTCAAAAGAATCGAGAACGGCCGACAAAGAGGTCGCTACGCAAGGGCAACATTCGAAGAAGATGAAGAAGAAGAAAAAGAAGAAGAAGAAGAAAAAGAAGAGCAAGAAAGTGGTACAATTAAGAATTGGTGGGGAGACGGCGTTATTTCGCTGGGTAGAAGTGCTGCGCGAACTACGTCGGAGCTCAGTGGTTTCGAGCGCGCGGTTCGTGACTCTTCCTCTCATTCAGCGGATTTCACGGATTTCGAATAAGTCTGCTCGTCTCTGCTAGCACTACTTATCGTCCCTCTTCCGATGCTACCGGATACCAGCGGCAGCTGAGCTTCTCAATTATACAAGCGAATCAGCTTCGAATCGACTCGACGCAATCTAATCTATTTTTCGTTGGTAAACTATTAGCGACAGGTAAGTCAAAGAATCTTAACGCGTTCGCCGCTCGTGCAGTTCGAACCAACGCGACGCGGACACACATGGACAGGCGCTTGCATTGTTCACGGAGTCGATTGTTAAATCGCTAGACTTGCGGATCTTCGAAAATCTTCGAAAAACGGCAGAATAAAAAATTTCTTAATTTACTTCAGATCTGCAGTATTTTATGTATATAAACATCCGACGATATTAACGTTGAATCGGACCTTTCGAAACTGAAGTTTCTTTTACGCAAGTACCGCACGGACACCGAGCGCTGAAGATCAATCTTTACTTTCGCTTTCGGCATCGAGTGCTTCCGTTTTCCATCTCGTTTCCGCGTTCCGATCGCTGCGACATCATCGGAAAAGTATTTTGCGACACTTTCGTCAGCGTTTAACGCTGATCGCGCCCTCCGAATACCGGTACGATCGCTAATCGATAGTTTCGACGAAAGTTCGACGTGATACATTTAGCGCGTTTCTAAATCTAATTACGTAATAGATTTTTGTAGGTTTGCCACACACTTCGACATGCACTGTCCGAACTGTTTCAAGCATTTGCAATATTAGCGGGCTTTTCCTTTCACTCGGTTCTCTCTTTCCCTAGGTTATTACCGGTACGGTAGAATGTGCTCATCTAGGATAAATTGTGTCACCGTAATAGCGATATATCGCTCGTGCACAAGAGAAACGGAGAAATTTTTTAGTTCTCGTTTTATTGCATTAGAATCAGTGGCGGATTACAGCTCACAAAATGCAAAAAAATTATTTTTTTTACCACAATGCACGTTGCAGGGCGTAGAGATAGCGAAGATATTTAGAGGGGGTGATTCAAATTGAATTGCGTCTGGGGTTTATCAAGTGTTAAAGTGATTAAAATACTTGCCAAAGGTGTATTTTTAATGCAGAAAATCGTCATAAGTGTGGTTGCAGAACATGGACTGACCTATTAGGTTTTATTTGTTTTTAACACTAAACCTACCACTGCCGGTTTCATATTTTTCATTTGAATTGAAATTATAAAAGTTACTTTACTAATTCTTTTATCCAAGCACATATTCAAATAAAAATTGCACAGAGCCTTGTCATTTTCATAAGCTAAAACATTTTAATCGTTTTCAGTGCTCGGCGGATTTAGTGTTAAAGACTTTGAAGCGCTCTCCTGTGAAATTTGTGTTGTTATATTTGTGGAGTTTTAACACTAAAGTTTCAACACTAAATTTACCTTTGCACTAAAAGCGATTAAAATGTTTTAGTTTATGAAAATGACAAGGCCTTATTTAGATTTTGTACAGTTTTTATCCCAATATGTGCTTGAATAAAAAAATTTCACGAATCGATTTCCATGTAGGAAACGTCATAATTTCAACGATTTTCAAATGAAAAATATAAAACCGGTCATTTGACCGGCAGTGGTAGATTTAGTGTTAAGGTAGCAATTTATTAGGGGGACCGAAAAGTAATCAAAACTTTTGTTTACTGGCGAAAAACATTTATTTATTAAAAAAATCTTAAATACTAATCAACAAAATAATTACCATCATTTTCTAACACTTTTTGCCAGCGTAAAGGCAATTGTTCGATTCCGTTTTTAACAAAGTCCTTCGATAAATTTTGATTACTTTTCGGTCCTCCTAATATTTATTAATATTAACATTGAAGTGCATTAAAGGCGCATTAATTAACCCGATTTATTCAACGTTGATTCTTACCGGAAAATCGATCTTGTCTAAATAGTCGCACTTACGCGTGTTAAACGATTGTTGAAACGTGCACACGTCCGTGTAAATAATTTTTGAGTACGCAAGACTATCGTTCGCGATCCGTTTCAGGTCTTTAACCAGGATCTTATTATAATTGTTACTTTGATCGATCAAAGTGCATACCGTATCGTACGCGGCGATCTACAATATGTATCTGGATCGAGCGTTTTTTTTGTTTTCGTAAGAAATCGAGGTGAATTCATAAACAGGGAAACGCAATAGTTGATACTTTCGTTTGAAAAGCTCCTAGGCGAAGCGTACTTTCCACCTTGCTACATAATGTTGCATTACCGCTCTGACACAGAACCATGGACAATTAGGTTGTTGGAACTTGATCGTAGTCAGGTTTACGTGCAGCCGAGCAGCCGATTTAACGTGTACATACGAAGTTTTGAATCCTTCGTTGCCGAATCGCTAAAGGTGACGAAAACCAGTTTGACGTTATGCGAATTTTTGTGAGATCTCCAGTCACCCGAATCTCTAGATCAGTGTTATTCGAACTGTAGAAGCAGTGGGTCGATTTATAAATATAATATTTAATATAACAACGAATACAAATGATGTTCACCCTTTGACATCTAATTAACGACTGGCAAATCTTTTAAACAAAAAACATTCTTCTTTTGCACACCCATTTGTGCACACTCATTTCATAATTCATTTTATACATTTTGTCTCTCACTCATTATGTGTCTTTCTCATTCTCACACACAAACTGGATGAAATTTTTTTAACTTTTATCATAATATCGTAAAAGAATATTAAAACGTTTTTCTTCGTATGTACGACCCAGATTGCGAACATACTATTGTTTATTTGTTATGCTATTGCAAGGGTTCCTCAACCAAGGGCCGTCGTGACCTTTTGCAGGGCCCGGTTCAAAAATTTTGCGGGGTCAGAATGCACATTCAAATCCTATACTTAAATTTCACAATAAGGAATTATTTATTATAAATACAAAGGATGTTACATATATTTTGTTGTAAGATGAATATTATACGTAACTATTCTAGTTTTTCCGCCTCAAAATCTTTGATCACGTTACCAAAATTGATTGAGTTTGCTACTTCGGGTCCTGCAAAATGTCTGGTGAGTAGACTGCGGATCTTTATGCAAACTAAAAATTGTCTGCGTCAATTGCTAGGAATAGAAACTAAATAGAATGTTATTTCTTCTCTTAATAATTTTAATAGATGAGAAATCATATGTTGACATCTTCAATTTACAAAATTCTCCTACAATTTTCAATTTCATCTACTCAATTCTGCTATAAATGCATAAAGATCCGCAGTCTACTGTTGAGTTTTCATCGCACTGAACCTGCCTCGCGACGCCCCTGTCTCAACCCCTCGTCTTACGATTTATTTTACGATTTCAACAATTAAAACTATTTGCAGTTCGTTATTTTGTAAAAAAGGGGGTATCTACTGTATGTCTATATATGCAGGATGTCCCGCGACTCATGGTCAATCGATTAGGTCATTCTACATATAAAAATGAGTCGAAAAAAAGGAATAAATTTTTTTCCTGCGAGTGTTCGTTTTCGAGAAAATCAACTTTGAAAATGCTGAAAATACACGCGCTATTGATAGGAATCGTTTGACGCGTCTGATCATGACCGACCTATTTTACTTCCTGCGTAGAGCACGCGATCCCGATGGATCATTAAAGTCGATATTCTCGTCGATTTTCTTCGGCTCATTTTTACATGTAGAATGACCTAATCGGTTGACCATGAGTCGCGAGACACCCTGTATATTCTCCAATAGCTGTGCATCAACAAAACCAAAGTAGAATTTTATTTCTTTTTAAAGGAAAATAACATGCATATTTATCAGACTCTGTTCAAAACCATCATCACGAGTCTGACACGATGTTGTAGGGCAAGGGGTGAAATCGACAAAGTTTGAAGACTACTGCGCCAGATTGAAATGCAACTAGATCAACAATGAGATTCAAATACGTAGAAATAAATATTTTGCCCTGAATAAATTTTTACAAGGCAACGAGAATACATTATTATCGAATTGTACAAATTTATTCAGGGCGAAATATTTATTTTTACGTATTTTAATCTCGCTGGGAAAAAAATACGGCAGTTCACCCCCAGTCTTAAGATTTATATAGCATGTACAATGCAAATTATACAGTATACATATAATTATTAGACTGTGGATTTTATGCATTTTTAACAAAAATTGGTAGGTCTAATTTTTGATAGTAAAAAATTTTTAAGGATTTAAATATAATACTATATTATTGTCAACCTATTAAACATATTCAGCAAGAAATAAAATATTTATTTAACCCCAACTTGTTGCAATTCAGGTAGAAAGTTTTTATTTTGCATAAAGATCCGCAGTGTAATAATTATGTTACAGTATGACTTAGAGAGTAATCTACAATTAGTTTATATTATTTTTGCTATGATACACATCATTAAGATGAAATTTTAATTGTGCATAGCTTATAATGAAATCAAAAATAATTTTCCTATGCAACTGTATATTCAAATTTCTATTCGGCTTATCTTCCCTACTCGGTCGCTTTCTATTTGTACGATCCGGCGGATGCCAACAGGTTCAACCGCGTATCTCTCTCAGTTCATCAACGACAACAGACCGATCCTGGTTTAATTAAAGGGTCGTTTCCGGTGTCCCGGGAATTCGTCGACTGTCTGCTTAGAAAACCGCGGAGCGATTTCACCGGTCGCTGAACAGGTGGTCGACTTGTGACGACATTACGAAAACTAAAAAAAAAAGAAAAAAAAATGTAGGGTCAAAGTTGGACGTAGTTTGCGAATATTGAAAATCACCGCGATCGATGTTCCGCAACGGAGAATAATTTTCTAATCGTCCGATCGATCAACACTGAAACCTAGTTTGCTGAAACCTTTGAAACCTAATTACCAGTCAAATGACCGGTTTTACATTTTCCATTTTGCAATTATGGAAATTATAATGTTACTTACATGAATATTATCTTTATCCAAGCATATATTGGAATAAAAATCGCACAAAATCGAAACAAATAAAGCATTGTTATTTTTATAATTTGAAACATCGCTTTTAACGCAAAGGTTTAGTGTTACATTGTTCATTGGTTGAATCCTGTCGAACGTGACCAGTTACTCCCACTAATATTCGGTTTTTTAAATATTGGACCGTACGACTTGGATTTTTTTGAAAAGTTAGAACAATTTTTGAAAGAAAGTGCTATGATTGATCCTTGTTTTTCGTTAACACCTACCAAACGAAGCCGTGACGGCCATTTTTGCAAAGGAAAATGTTGTTTCGAATCATCTCGGGAACCTCCCATTTCCAGGAATTGAAGGCATTTTGGGACGCCCTGTATAATCCTTAAGCTTAATGTCAGTCTCCCGTTTACGCAATTTTGAAAGAAAAAAAAATTTTCTGGAGCAGCACCCCGACTAATTTTAACCACGAGATGCCACTTGTTTGCGAGAAAGTGTCGTAACTACTACTTCTTTTGTGCTCATTTAAGTAATCATTCCACAAACGGTTAGACCTGTCGCGCATTGTACAATCGCACTTGCAAATGTTGCAATTGTGTCTAGGACGGTTGCTTCAACTTAATTTGCATGATTCGTTGTACGAGGATTTTTTTCAGATCCAAGCTTAACCGTATACTGTACCAGTGGACAGAATCAATAATATATTAGGGCGAGCCGCGTCCAAGAAAGACGAAGTAATTTATGGAGGGGGCAAGAGAAAAAGAGATTGTCGGCAATGATACAAAATGGTTGGTTTACGTCTAGGAAATATTTCCTTGTAAACAGAGGCGCACGAGGCGCGTGCCTGAGGCCTCATAAATGCGGGTGGCTCAGTTCCAGCTTCAGAAAGTTCAGTTTCAGCTCAGTTTCAGAAAACTCAGTTCTCAAAATTGAAAAAGAATTAGTTTATTTAAATATTATTTTCTTTTTCATAATGTACGCTGCAGGGTTCAGTTTCAGCTCAACTACAGAAAGCTCCGTTCTGCAAATGAAAAAAAAATTAGTTTATTTAAATATTATTTTC
>CM052208.1:5136369-5152087 GCA_028454225.1 Lasioglossum leucozonium
TTTTTTACTCTGCACACTGTGTTCTATACGCCATATAAATATTGAATGGTTTTTTGTAACACTCTGTATAGGACCGAAATCGGCCTAAACTATAGCGGGGGGCCACGAGCTGCTCCTGAAGCGATGCAACTCACTGCATCGTCCAAGGAGCCCTAGTCCTTCTCAATTTTGTGTCTTCTCCGAAAGGGTCAAGCGCCACGGAAACGACCCCATTCGTAACAGTACCATCGACATTAACCCCCGTTCCGTGTGTAGCGACTCGATCGCTACCATGCCCCGGGTAAAACCCCGTCTAGTAAAGACCGTAGTGTTAAAAGGGTTTTTTTACCTAGGCTCTGGTCAAGCCGGCTGGGGTCACATCTGGCAGCCAGATTTTGCCCAGTTTGTCTGCAATTGCCCTTGGTGCATGACGGGCCCGGCTATCGCAGGTATACGTACGTACCTGATAGCCGGCCCCGCGGTACCGAGGGGCTTGCAGCCAAAGGTTAGCGCATCTGGAGGGTTTTTCCTAAAAAATGAATCTCTGTCCTTTTCCAACAGGACACTCTCCCCCTCTACGAGGACGAAATAAGTAGCCCTCCGAATGCGTCGGAGGCTCTCTGGGTTTTCGGACTTCGTCGTGACGAGTCGTGCGGTATTTTCACGAGACCGGGCGCGAACATAGACTTTAGTATTTTTCAACTGTGTAAGAAATAAACCTTTCGAGTAAAATTGGAAAGTGGGCTTTAATACTGCTGTATTTGCATCAATACCTTTCCCACTTCACGTGTAAACGCGGACGAAGAAAATCAGTAGGGCCCGCTACACGCATCCGTTGTTTTAACGTGCGGCGACCGTAAAAATAAATCAATGTTTACGATAACACAATCAAGAAACTTGAAATTCATTGACAAGACGATTACGATGGTGCTCGCTTCGATGAATAAGTTCTTCTGGGGAAAAGAAAAGTCTTGCGTTCGTCTGATGTTACAGGAGATGACAAGTACAGATGTCCCTTACTCTGTTCGTCGAACATCTCCATGAACATTTGAACATTTCTCCGTGTTGCATAAGCATTTTGATGGCGCGTACGCGCAAGACGCAACGGGACACCGCGCGACGCTACTATGAAAATGTGATTTCGCGTCTCTCGCGTTCTGCTTTCAATTAAATGGGAACGATCCGATGGAAATAGGTACATGCGTATCTGCATACGAATGGATCTCGTTCGAGGAACTATGTATTTAATTGTTTACCTGTTGACACTCGATTGCGTCACACGCCAGCGTGTAATTGCTGGCAACAGGTTTTTCTGGAGGTCTGTTGACACGACAGTTTCTTCCTTCCGATCGATCTTTCACCGTCGAATTATCATAGAGCAACCGCGGAGAATCGAAGACGATCGAAACAGTTTAATTTTGCTTTAACCGGTTAAGCGCGGAATTTAGTTTTAAAAGTCCCCCATGGAGCACGGAATTGTTATTTTTATAAAACATTCTAATCGCTTTTACTGCTCGGTAGATTTAGTGTTAAAAAAAGTTATTCCGTTTTATCGCTGAACCTACCGAGCACTAAAAGCGATTAAATTGTTTTATAAAAGTGACGACGTGCTTCTAACTTTGTCCTAAATCTGGACAATTAAATTTTTATGGTAAAACCAATAATTAAGAGATTAGATCATTGTTTCATACATATATTTTGAGGTCTCAGCTACGAATGAACTACAAGAAACCGGTCGTTTGATCGGCAGTGGTAGGCTCAGTGTTAACTCATTTGCATCATTAGCGTATATATGTATACGCTCAATTTTCTTGGTCATTATCATCGGAGCGTATAATACGCTCAATGTTGCTGGTCACTATGACCGGAGCCGTATGCATACGCTCAACTTGGTTGGAAAAAAAATAATTTGGTGATAAAGACCTTCTTTTCATATTTTCTTATGATGCAAATGGGTTAAAGGGTAATTGATCGTTTGGGCGGGTCGCCTTGTATGACCGGCGCAGAAGTCCGAGTTAAGAGAGTCGACTTGTTCCAGGATTACAAGGATGCGAGATGCGCGGTCTAATTTCTCGATAATACAAAAATCAGAGTTTTCAGTAGTTAAAAACGCTAAATAAAAGATCGATCTAGACCGTGATCGCTCTCAAAAGTCCTATTTTTTCGTTTACGAAAAGTAATTTGCATTATTCGCATTATAAAGCGTACAACGTAAGCGTAATAGCGTTTTCGACTACTGAAAAACCCGATCTTCGTATTATCAAGAAATTAGAGCGCGGAACCTTGCAATTCTGGAAACGAGTCTACGCCCTTAACCCTTTGACATACAAATAAAATAAAAATTAATTTGACTCAACTGAACAGTGTATTTGCGTTACTATAAATATAATATTTAATCAATATATAATCTTAATGGACAAAGAGGTCCAAGTCGCACGGTCCAATTTTTAAAAAGTTATCGTCTTTTTAAGAGTGTGCGAATATTAAAGAGAGTCACCGTACGTGTAGTAGATCACGATGCGGCTCGAGATCCACGTTAGAAAAGAGCAACAGTTGTTAGTTCGAAATTGTGTATTAGGGTGGCGCTGAGAAATTTCAGACCTAACTTCTATCGCGTTATTGATCTACCCTGAAGCTCGGACCACTTTCGAAGAACCTCCTCCCGAGGAACTTGCCGAAGAAGCGGCAGGAATGTCGTCCATTCTCTTTGAATTCCAATTTTCCGCGCGTTTCACGCTAATTTTGCTGCATTGTCCAGCCGGGTATCCTTTATCCCCTTTATATCCAGTCTTAGCAATTTATTTAGCGTTCGCTCGTTTTCGTACTCTCTCGCGACAGAGCTCGTTCGCCTGTAAATTTTCAATCGATCCGCGAACACGCGGCTCCAACAGTTTTCCATGAGTTTATCATATCTATTGTGTTCGCGACGTTTTATAACGGGGACGCGAAACAGCCTCGTGACATCTAGGTTGACGGGAAGTCGAAAGCGTTCGACGAAACGATATCCACTCGCCTGCATCTCGATCGCGATGTCCTACAAAGGATAGGGATCTAAAATAATTTTTAGAGGCTCTCGCGATCACAACGATATACAGTGGGTGTACAAAGTATTCGTACTACTTTTAAAAACGAATAACTTTCTCAAAATTCCACCCAACAGATTGAGTTTCTTTTTTTTAGACGTTAGAAGGATTTGCTTACTAATAACAGAAATATTTGCGCATGAAAAAGCTTGTTTCCAGATGGATACCGCGACTGCTCACAACGGAACAAGAACAAAACGTTGGTTACAATGGCCGAATCGAAAAACCCAACTCAATATTTTATTTTCTCGATCGGAAACAACAAGTGTGTCGTTATATTCTTCGCGGTTTCAATACAATGATAATCTGCGTTTTTGTTGATATAAATAAATAAATTGATAAATACCCGAACATGAAAGTAATTTCGGTATTTTAAGGTGAAGTAAAATCCAATTGTTCATATGAACTCGTCAATATAATATTTTAAACTCTCTGCAATCTGATTACACTACCGCGCTAATGGAAGAGCACCACTGGCGGCAACTCATGTCGGGCGCAGATATTTTGTTCTCTGGTTCGGTAAAAACGACGACGTTTCAAACTTCAAAGGGGGGTTTCTCAAGATAAAAGTCTGCTCTATCGCATGGTATAGTTCGATTTTTCGCTGGACCCTTATTTTTTGAGATAAATTCAAAAATAGCGTCAAAAATTGGTGCAAAAATGGTGTCTCTCCGTCTTTAATGATCGTTTAAACATGTTTACACAATCATAATGTATTAATATTGGATATCACTGTATTCGGGAAAGTCTAAGGAATCTTTTGCTGTAAAGACCAATTCAATATCTTTTATAATAACATCACAATATTTGTTCAATGTTGAAAAATAGGTCTTTTTTTCAAACTCAAATTTCTCAAAAACTGTGCGTCTAGGAGAAAAATTAAAGTCAGATTCGGAATCAACGCAAAAAACTCTATAAGAATTTCATAGTGAAAATCGAAATCCTAAAAAAAAGTTGAAATTTGTTGGACAGTGTTATCGAATATTAGTTATCAAATGTCAGAAAGCAAAAAATTACAACCTTAACAGAAGTTATTGAAAAAAAAACATCACTGTGTATTACTAAAAACCGAAATGACTTTCTTGCAGATCCAATATTTATATTGTTCCGCAGAATACGCCATCGTGCTCCAGAGCGTATACGAAGTCCTTTTATGCAGGAAGCACTTCCACGGTTGAAGCACAAAAGAATTCTTAACGCATCGGGAAACAAGATACGTACATACAATCTAGTTTTCTACTAAAGTTACTCCGCCAATGTCCGCGGTCGCGTCGAAGGGAAACGAAATTGTATCACGTTTACCCGTTGGCTGTACACTATACCAGTGCATTTTCATTAAAAAGTTACTGGACCTCGATGCCGCGTTAACTCTGTTGCGTTCTTCGGGTCCCGCGAACCGGTTCGGTCTTCGTATTGTTAAAGGTGCTTTCACAGTTTACGTAACGCAAGATGTTTGTTGCGAATACACTTGGTTCTCGTTGCTAAACATTATTCGAAACGTGTAGGACTTCGATCGAGGATAAAGGTTGGATTTTGCAGAAATCCGATTTTCCGTTGTTGCAAAATCTATCGTGCATCGTTTATTGGTTGTTGCGATCGGACCGCAACGTTGGCATTCATTATTCGTACGGTTGTGGAGCTCTTACGAGCAGACAGCAGAGTTTACGCATTTGTGACAAAAATGAATAGGTGTAATTTTACCCTTGGCACTAGAAATTGCTGTATTATTATACAAAATATTATTTATATTGTTAAGCCCTTGCCTTACGATTTATTTTACGATTTCAGTCATTAGAACTTTTTTGTAGCCCGTAATTTCCTAAAAAGGGAGAAAATTTATATCTATTGTATACCTATATATAATATATTCTCCAATAACTGTACATCAACAAAATCAAAGTAGAATTTTATTTCGGTTTAAAGGAAATTAATAACTAGACAGCGGATGTTTATGCAAAATAGAAATTGTCTGTATCGATCGAAAGAAATAGAAACAAAATTGAATGTTATTTCTTCCGTTAATGATTCTAATAGAGAAGAAATCATATGTTGACAACTTCAATTTTAAAAATTTTCCAACAATTTCGAATGTCATCTACTTAATTTTTATATGTACTATAAATGAATAAAGATCCGCAGTGTATTAATGAAAAAACATATTTATTAGACTATGTTCAAAATCATCATCGCGTGTCTGATGAGACGATATTGTAGGGCATTTATTATTTGAATGGACAGGGAAACTATATCAACGAAAATATGTCATTCCATTTAAAAAAACATCGATAACCTTGAAATCTCATAAAAATGACCTTGAAATTTTTTTTTCCCTTACACCGTTATATGTGGCCCTTCAAACAGTCTAACTTTGTCCTACGAAGTTTTTTTGTACAACGAAAAGTAACGGAGATATTTAGGTGTCCCGCTTTATCGAATTCACCCTGTATATGGGTTTTGGGCGGGTAACCTTTGTATCCTGAGTTGTAAGGGTTCGAAGGGCACTATAGACGTGACTCGTGCCGAGTCCGTGTCGTGATTGATAGTCGGAAGATTCGAGGACGCGTCACGGTAGCACGGAGGAAAAAAGAAAATCCGCGGACGAGAATCGGATACGGTGTACGACACCGATTAGGTTAGGATGAGGGTGAAGGTGAGGGCGAGGGTCAGGGCGAAACGGTTCGCCGCCGCGTTGCGTACGGTTCCTGTACAACTGTGATGTACGGTGTATAGACGTGGGGGCAGAGTGAAAGCGGAAAAAGCGGGTAGCGCGTGCGCCGGATCTCCAGGATGCTGAGGCATGGGGGTGTACGGGTAGGTCGGTTAGGACGGGTGTGTAGGGACAGTCAGGACTCGAGGGTTGTTCGAGATGCGAACGAGGGTCAGTGCGAAGCTGACTATCGTTCGGCTCGCGTACATGCTCTTCCGTTAATCGCGACACGGCAATTTTCACTAGTACCGCCGCGCCGAAAAGAAAAACAATTTCGGAACAAGCGTAACCGGAGTGTCCGTCTCCTGCCACTGCTACGCGGCTGTCTCGTTCGTCTCGTTAATTCGACGGGTTAAACCAGTCGATAAACTCGCAACGGGAGGAATGAACTTGGTCTCGTCTTTGACGTTGACGTCGTCGACGTTGATTCATCTCTCGTGGAAACGTTAAGACGCCGGAGGATCGACGGCGCGGTCGAATTCGGGCCTCGAGGATGACCGAAAAGCGAAAATCGGATAGCGGTGAGACGTGTTCGCTGGGGCAGCCTAGATCGTGCGCCGTTTTCGTGCGTTGAGAGTCACCGAATCCGGAAACTCCTGAATCCGTAATAGCTCCTGGGGATCGCAGACCACGGAGCATGGCGCTGGTCGTTCTGGTGAAGAACTTTCAAGGACTGAAATGTAAAGGGGAGAAGGTGGTCAAAGTTGATTTCCGGGGTAAGTGTTCTCTAGCGGATCGTCGATCGCTGTTCACACGCTGGGTAACGTCGGGAGACAACACTCGGTCCAACTGTACGGTGTAGGCCGAGCTTCGCGCATCGCAGCGTTCGGGACTTCGTTGAAAACGCTATATTCGTTGATCGGAACGGAAGCTGTGATTCTAGTTCGCGATATTACGTGGTGCTGCTGCACGCGTTATCGCTGTATCGAGAAGAGAGAGCGTTCGCACGATCGACCGTGAAACGCTTCGGCCGATCGACTTGTTGGTCGACGGACGTTCTCTCGCATTTGTTTACGCGAAGATCGATCGGGACACGAAATCTCGAATTCTGAGGACGATCGAAAATAATACGATTTATGCGAACTGTGGCAGCTTGTCGCAGATTTTTTCCGGTGATCATGATTCCTCTGCGAGTTCAATTCCAACCGATAAATCGATCGATGCTCGCAAAACGGTGAAAGTCTTTGCTTCCGACGTTTAGAGATACGTACACATACGTACGTATCTCTATCGTACGTGTTCATTGTAGTAGATCGTTTATGTTCGCGAGAGATCGTTGCAGCTGATCATCTAGAGCAGGTTCCTCGAGGCGAGCCATTTTCGCGAGAAGCTGCTTACCGCTCGAGCCATTCCCTCTAACGTTGAACATCCGCAACGCGATCGAGCGGACGAAAAAAGTCAAGTGTCGCGATCAAAGCGACGGAAACCCGTGTTTAGTATCGCTCGTCCTATATTATCGTTCTCGCGTAAGTAAATTCGAGTTATCGATTAAAATCAACCGGTCTATATATAAACCGTTGCTATCTGGTATTTGCGAATGGCCATCGGAGCCGGTGGTATGCATTTCACTTTTTTTATTTGCCTGATCTACGAGTAGGTGGACATGCATCACGAACAAACGTCTACCCACGCTCGAATCGTTGGAACGTATTCCCCATGCGGTTAATAAACACTTCGGATGGATAAAAAAGAACTGCAGAATCAACGGTTTCCCATTTTCCAAACGACAGATCAACATCGGATCGAGTCGGCGAACTAAGTTTCACCGGATTACAATTAAAACAATCTCATTCGGCCGCAAACAGTTTACCCGTAGCGGTAACTGTGGCCAATATCGCAGCGTCGTCCTAGCGACGCGACCTAGATTGAATTAATTACGAAACATGACTATTTTATATTCGCTCGCGTACAGATACCATCTGTATTCTTGTTCCGAACGGCCACGTCCCCGAGGCGGGCAGCTATAAACGCGAATTCCTAATTATAACGTTATCGTCGCGGCACGGAAAACAACGTCTGCAAAACTCCTCGAAAGGGAACTTCGAGCGAAGAATTGCCGTGACCGTAACATGAAATCGTAGCGATTGATGAGGCCCGCCGGACGGTAGTCCAGAAGCCCGCTTTTGTTGACCAGAAATTCAATTTTTCGATTTTTTTTTCCTCTGAAATAAGAACAATTTGAAACCTCGAAATTCAAAATATTAGATCTTTCGTATAACTATCCGAGCAGACGTAGCGTTGGAAGTCCGAAGGTATGAAATTAGAATTACAATTATTATTATTATTTTATTATAAACGGACCGAAGTCCTCTTACTTAAATGTTAAGATAAAAAAAATAGACATAAAATAACAAAGAAGGATGTCGAAGGACTTTTTTAAAAAGGGAATCGAACAACTACGCTGGCCAAAAGTGTTAGAAAATGATGGAAATTATTTTGTTGATTAGTATTCAAGATTTTTTTAATAAATAAATATTTTTCGCCAGCAAAACAAATTTTGATTACTTTTCGGTCCCTCTATTATAACCTTGAAATAACGCTACGATAGTTTTGACCAAGAAAAGCGGGCTCCTAGGCCACTGTGCGCCGTGTCGGGTCTAGCACCGGATTCCATTCCCATTTCCGATCGCGAGGATCGATCGTCGTCTTTTCGCTGGATGCCAATATTTTGAGTAGATATAATTAAATTTAACCACACAATTAAAAATTATTTCGAAAAAAAGTTGTACACAGTATACAGTCGACAACAAATTGCAATAACAACTAATCATAAAGAACTCTTCATTAAAAAAAAAATTAGAATAAATTTTTTTACTAATGGAACCTTATATTTTTGGTGCATTAATCGATGCATCTTTGTATTCCCTTTAAAAAATTAGTAAGGTACTTAGGTAAAAAATTGATTAGTTTAGAAGTTATGATATTTGTCCCGAATGTCCATTTACATGCCGCATTGTGCGTCGGTTCAAGCTTTTAACCTTTAGATTAAGAGGAAACCGAGACGTGATTGGTCAAGTTTCGAAGTTACGGGAGTGGTCAACCTTTACGAATGAAAGAAGCGTTTGTTGACAGCGGCGCGGGGAACAGACCGGTGGAAACGTCGCGTCGCGTCGACCAGTTAAATAGTCTCCGGTGTCGTTACCACCGCGCCGCGCCGCCACCACCGAAGCCACCATCGTCGTCATTCGGTCAACGTTAATTAACGCGATCGATCGCGGATGCGCTACATGAAATATTTAATAAAGCGTGAGCACCGGAACGGCGCGACGTGCAGAGGCAAATGTTACCGACGACGATTAAACGATCCAAGAGATTAGCGGTTTTTCCGCAGGATTCTGCATACCTTGCCGTTCGCCGCGGAGGAAATTTACCGGGAAACCAAAAACAACAACAACAACATCAAACGATAGCGGTCCCATATTTGTTTTTGCGAAGTCAGTCGGAAAAAGTCGAACAGAAAAAACGAGTCTCTAGTTAATAAAACGTACCGAGCTATAAAAAGTAACACGCGGATGTTGCCTTACAAGATTTCATTTATTTAGACCTTGCGCGGTTGTTATTGCAATATGTGATCTAATAAAGATATTTATTAAATCATTCCTTGCAGCATTTGTATGATTTCGATAAATAAATGATTGTAAAATAAAAATCTCCAACCGGTCATCAGACCGGTAGGTTAGCGTTAAGAGATACAAATTTTCTGCCGGAATTGCAACAAATTGGAGCGCAATAAAAATTTACTTTCTTATTGTATCGTCGATATCTTCTATTGTTTTTACCGTTTTAAATTACACCTCGTTTTTGTCATAAACGCATAAGAACCGCCGTTTCCTGATAATTAAACAGCGGATCGTTTGCATGGAAATGAAGCTAAATAACGATTTAATCCATCCGTAAATAGTTTCCGTATTTTCACGTTTCTTAAATTGTTTTTACCGCCTGAAGTTTCACCTGCTCTTTACAAGTTCAACATTATTTTACTTTTGTGTCGAAGTACATCAACTACGTATCGCCAAAGAAAATGACTTTAAAATTAAACAATTAAGAAACAAACCAAGCCTTGCAGGACGCTCCAGGAAAATAAGTACCAGCAACGTCGCTGGTAATTAGTTACCAGCCGTCGCTTCGCGTAGAAATGCGTTTCGAAGACAGTGAAAGTGTACTTATCTCGAGGATCGTGACCAGCCTCTTTAACAGTTGGTCGTTGGTCGTTACCGCTTATAACTTGGACGCTATCCAAGTTCAAACTGCCCGGAATTTGAAGTTTTACGAATAGATCTCGCGATCGTCTAATTGGTTCACCCTCAACTCTACCTCGGAGGCACATAGGCTCCGGACGTTAAGATTTCATAGGAGTCGCGCTTGCTTGCCCTACTTTGTCCAACCTGTGGCCCGCGGACTCGCGTTCGCGTGACGCGAGCAACTTAGGCCGGCACGTCAAGCTTTCTCGCACGACCCCTTACAATTACAACTACGTCTGACATTTTCATTGATTTGCTTAATTCGTATATTTACCGTTCCGTTCACCGGCGGTCGTTAGGTACACTCGCAGTGGCGGAATTACAAATTTTCGCTCCCCACCCCTCGGCAAAATATAATTTTTCAGAAGCAAAAGAATTTATATTATAATAAAGAAAGAAAACTCACGTTGCATTAGAAAACTATTTTACTAGAAATTTTAGTAAAATTGCAAGATAACAAATTGGGCTCCCGCCGATTACGCGCCCCGCCCCCTCGGGGTTGCCGGGTCTTGCGAGATTGTAGCTCCGCCCCTGTACATTCTGCTCGACAACGATTTAACGCGTTAATAACGATTTGTTTGCAGAAGTTCCTCACTACTCGAAATGCCTCGAAGAAAACGGAGACCACATTCCGGTGGACGAGGTAAATTCTGATGCAAGTGGTCAATAGGACTGAAACTCGAGTCGCAATCCCGAAGTCCTTGAAATTCCAGTTGTACGTCACCTACGTACAAGCTTTTACGTCGAAAGTAGTTTCGCTTAAGTTTTTGCATACGCCACAGTATTTTACGTTCAGAGCCGTCAGATGAGGGGAGGGAGCACGAGGGGAAAAAACTGCCACCGTTCTACCAGTACCGAATTAATCACGTGACACGCGCACGACAGTGACGAAACGCGTCACGTGACCGGCCCGCCGGAACAGCGTGGTAAAAGGAGAAAGTAGAGTGGGGACACAAGTCTTAATCTGGCGACTCTGATCACGATGTGATCTACCATGTGTAAGGGGTGTAAAGAAATGTCGCGGCTACCATAGGATGATTCTATACCCTTGATTTGGTTGACATTGAATTAAAAAAGGTGTCGCAAAATTGACCTCGAACTTGAATTTTAAGGTCGGGAGGTCAGCAATTTTTTTTTAATTGCATCTTATTTTACTCGTCGCGAGGGTCAAAGGTGCAATCGCAAGTCGCAACTCAACCTTTTTTTGAACCATGGGTCACAATTCAACGAAAAATTGTTGACCTTTTTTCTTAATTGCATCTTACTATACATAACAATTTTTTCTAATTGCATCTTATTTTACTCGTCGCGAGGGTCAAAGGTGCAATCGCAAGTCGCAACTCAACCTTTTTTTGAACCATGGGTCACAATTCAACGAAAAATTGTTGACCTTTTTTCTTAATTGCATCTTACTATACATAACAATTTTTTCTAATTGCATCTTATTTTACTCGTCGCGAGGGTCAAAGGTGCAATCGTAAGTCGTAACTCAACCTCTTTTGGAACCATGGGTCGCAACTAAACGAAAAATTGTTGACCTTTTGACCTTAAAATTCAAGGTCAAGGTCAAGGTCAATTTTTCGGCACTTTTTTTAATTCAAAAACTAAATCGAAGGTATATAATCATCTTAGGGTAGGCGCGACGTATAACTTCTTTACACTCTGTACAGTCTATACGTATTCGGTGTATATGTATAGTATTTACGTATACATACAATTTCGTGCAACAAGCTTTCGCCGTGACCCAGTTCTCTCTTCGATTCGGTCGAATTGAACGAAAATAATTTCACGATTTAATGAGCATAACGCGCGTATTCATCTTTTACTCATGCGGGTCTGCTCGGTGTTGCTATACTATACCTATGCATGTATGCGTGTGCAGGTACAGAGGGGTTATTCAATTTTTCTCGTGAACCTACTTTTTGTTTGAAAATAAAAAACAAGTTACCAACAAAGTTTTTTTTGTTTTATATCTTTGCCGGCTATTAATTGCTCGAACATCATCCTGTATGTGTAGATAGGGCGTAAAACTGTTGGGCGCGTTTGCGCACGGTAGAGAGTATGAAGAGAACTCGGATTCCTGGTAATAAAATATTGTTTAAAAGCTCGGGTTTCGTCGAATTGCGTTTTTACAGATTTCATGCCACGGTCAACGAAAGAGTGCGTGACGATGGGATCGATCGATGAACGACCAACGAACGTTCTCAACGTTATATATTGTATATACATACGTACATACATATGTACATACATACATACATTGTTGCTCCTCCCTTATTCCATCATCGGTTTCTTAAAAGTTTAGATTTTCAGTTTTAGACTTTAGATTTTAGAACGAAGCGTTAACTAATTTTTCTTCGGTCGACCGTTTGCTACTGGCAATCCGATTTCAGGCGTTCACTTGGAATTTGGGCAGACCGGTCGACGAGTCGGAGATTCTGCAGTTGGCGGTGATATCCCGCGGAGTTCTAAGGAACGAGAGGGTGGTCGCAAAGTATGGCCTGGTGCTCCAAACGGTGGTGCGAGAAGGCAGGATCGCAGTCACCGATTCCTTGGTCGATCTGAACAACAAACCGCTCGCGGTACGTTCGAAGATATCGCTCCACCGCTTCTCACATCGGAAGCCTATTAATAGACTTTTGAATGTCATCGATATGTCCAAGGGAAGCTCAAGATTTTTCTCGTAAACAACCAGCTCGGAAAAATATCGCTGGGCCAGGTTGTCGAGATAACTCGTTGGTCTACGAACAAAATTGCATACATAAGTTGCGGAGACAACAAAATACCCCCGATCGTTGAACGTTATTCGATTTATTGTAGTAGGAGCTTTCCTTGGTACGTACGAAAGCAGTGGAGTACGATCGTGGCTGTAACAATTCCAGAGAATTCCACGAAATTGCAGAGAATTCCATAGAATTCCGTACAATTGAAGAGAATTCCATCGAATTTCAGAGAATTGCAGAGAATTCTATACAATTCCAGAGAATGCTATACAACTGCGGAGAATTCTGTAGAGTTGTAGAGAATTCCACAGAATTGCAGAGAATTCCAAAGAATTCCATTAAATTGCAGAGAATTTTATAAAATTCCACAGCTTCGAGTGAAATCCATAGGATTCCATGGACATGAAATTGTAGAAAATTCCATACAATTGCAGTGATTTTCATAGAATTGTAGAAAATTCCATCGAATTTCACAGAATTGTAGAGAATTCTATACAATTCCAGAGAATGCTATACAACTGCAGAGAATTCTGTAGAGTTGTAGAGAATTCCATTAAATTGCAGAGAATTTTATAGAATTCCATTAAATTGCAGAGAATTTTATAGAATTCCATTAAATTGCAGAGAATTTTATAGAATTCCACAGCCTTCCAGTGAAATACATAGGATTCCATGGACATGTAATTGTAGAAAATTCCATACAATTGCAGTGAATTTCATATAATTGTAGAAAATTCCATAGAATTCCACAGATTTTCCACAAAATTTCACAGAATTCGATATAATTGTCGAGAATTCCATCGAATTTCTCAAAATTACAGAGAATTCTATACAATTCCAAAAAATGCAATACAACTGCAGGGATTTCCATAGAGTTGTAGAGAATTCCAGAGAATTGCAGAGAATTCCATCGAAGTCCACAGAATTCCAGAGAAATCTGGAAAATCCGTTTGGTGTGCATTCCAGGCTGTAGTTTGCTTCGAAATTCGATACAACCCTCCGGACGGAAGTTGCAGCTCGTACGCGGTGTCGGAAGTAATGGAGGACGAGCAACAGATGCTGATCGACATCGAGCAGAACATCGCGAATCTCGAGAGGAGCTTCGAGCAAGCGAATACCAGCTCGGCGAACGGCAAAAGGAGGAGCTCCTGGCAAAGTCCCGAGAAAATCTTCAAGAAGGGTTTCCTACAGAAAGGGCACTCCACATCGACGACCGAAAAGTCATCGGACCGTAAAAGGTGAGTCCTATCGCTGTCGGTGACGCGCGGCGAGGCGGCGAACGACGAGTCGATTCATCCCTCTTTCTCGATTACGTTTTCCTTTCCGTCTGCTCGTTCCATTCCGCCGATCCCGTTTATCCCGTTCCTCGTTTCTCGGGAAGCATTACGACAATAGCAGAGGTTGTACATTGAGAAAGAATTATCTTCGTATACGCGCTCACATTACTCCCATGAAATGCGTCCTCGCGTTCCGTGTAGGTGCACACACCGATGCAGTATGCATCTGCATACGAGTAGGTACAGCAAAAGAGAACCATCGCTGCTTCCATCGCGAAATAACGCTGTGCAACGCTAATTATTTAGATTGCGGATGTTTATGCATTTATGGCTTCTGAAAACTTAAAAAAAAAATGCTAGAATATAGAATTTCACTGAATTCAGTACGGTTTTCGTTTATTTCAGAACTAATGCGTTGTTCGGAAAGTCGTTTCGTTTCCTCAAGGGAAAACGAAAGCCAATTTAAGATTTTGTTTTATGATCTTTTGCGAGTTTTCAGGCAACATAAAGTACTCATGCTCGTAGAATTTCTGGTTTTTATTAGCGAAAAATTCAGTTATATGACTTCACTTGAACGAAATTACTTTGCGAACGACCTAATACGAAGACTACGGTGAAAATATTCATACGTGCGTAATAATATGACAGCCATTCTAAATACTCATTACCTACGTGCCTAAGGGTTTTGTTTTTCTTTCTTCTCTCCTCACAATGTTACTAACGTTTCCGTTATTCACTATACTCGAGAATGTACATTGATTTGTAATAAATCTTTTTTCCTAATAAAAAAAGAGATTTTACATGATTCCATTTGCTTAAGATTCTCCTAACAAAAATTGAAGATTACATAAACTATCCGCAGTCTACAAATTATGCGTTTGTATAATTGGTACGCGAATTCGGAATTTCCTCTGCTTCTCCGTATTTTTCATAGTATTGATCGGAACGTGTGCGAAAAGTCTTTATAAATCATCCGCTGCCTTAACGAGACGCGAAAGTGAATATGAGAGAAAGACAGATTGAATATTATGTAAGCGAAGCGAGGTTTATCACGTAGAAGACTCTCGTCCCGTGTGCGGCAGGTATTCGACGCTGAGAAGCATGAGATCGTTTATGAAACTGGGCAAACAGAGGCCGACGGCGGCGGGATCGCGGTCTTGCGACAGCGGCTCCGACACCCACGAATTGATCGATAAAGGGAATTCGAGTTGCGCAACTTCGAACGAACCTTCGAGGGCCAACTCTTTGACGTCGCTGGAATCGAACACCTCCGACTACGAGAGCCGGGTCAACGAAAACGATGACTCGGGTCCGGTGACGATCGCGAGCGCGAGCGCCAGCGCGAGCACGACCGTGGCCGCGCAGACGGAGTCGCAAGACCCAATCGTCAAAACGACCAAGAGATCGAAACCGAAGGTGCGTTCGATCTTCCTTGTTCTCGCAGGATCCACTGGCGGAACTACAAATTCTCAGTCCTCCGCAAAATATTGGGTTGACAACCGCGGATTTTAAATAAGTCATTTAGTTGCAGATCATTTAGTTGCCAACTGAATATAATTTTGGGCCCCATTTTTTCTTTCGGTATTTTTATTGAGACTTTTTAATGCTTTTTAGGAAGAAGGTTTGTAATTTAGTGTAATTTTAATTGAATTTAAATTATTATATTTAATATATAAATTAAATTTGATATATAAATTAAATTTGATAT
>CM052208.1:5159189-5218715 GCA_028454225.1 Lasioglossum leucozonium
ACACAAAAATCTCAGTGGAATATTGTGGAATATACAACTTTTAGTATACATTTCTAAAATCAGCGCATCAAAATTTATCTTCGTCTTTATAGATAGTAAACACTGATTAATATAAACCCAATACTATTATTATGAATAGTACTTACTTCCAGGAACAGCATCCATTGCACACACAAAAAAAAAATTCACTTCTCTTAAAATTGTAACCGTCACACTTGTTTTTTGGGACCGTAGTTCACTGCACGAAAACTGCGTGACGAATGAACGCGATATTTGTACTCCTCCCATTTGGCAGTCATACATGATAAGACCTTTTTACTTTGGGTTTCCGATAGAGTCATTACCTGAGTATCCAGTAAGGCAAAAGCCATACGCGTAACCGAAAATTCATTTTTTACATTTTGGCCACGTTTTAGCGATTTCCGACCACTGTGCGGTGTCGCGATGTTGACGCAAAATTCTGGACGAGGAGACGGTAACCGTGATCGCGTGTAACGCTGGAAAAAAAAAGCGAAAACGTTTATCAGAAAATACCATATAGCGTACAGCATTCCGGCGAGTAAACATTCTCCGAAACAATAATTATCGTAGAGTGTGGCTCGCAAAAAGAACGAAGGGAACGACGTTTCCGGTGACAAACAGGCGAGCAATAGTTATATACCTTCTACTGGTACGCAGGTGCAGCAATCGCGGAATCTCTTACGCGCTAATCTAACGCTGGGCAGCTTTAAATTAGACATCGCGACCGTATGGGCACAACCAGGTACCTACAGTATTTCAATCGTCTGAAAAAGACGCTAACGACTACCTTCGATCATATGTAATCACTCCCACCGATCGACAAGTTTGATCTCTCATCTTCGACCGAGACAGACATTGCGATCGACACCGACGAATAAATCTGAAGAACGAGCGACCGTAACAAATCTCATCTCGCAACGCAGTCAATCGAGTCCGAAATCTACGCGGACTCTAAACTCTCCATTTTCGGACAAAAGGATAGCACGACCTATAAGTTTGTGGAACTTTGACTAATCGTATTTTCAATTTTAGGTTTCTTGCACTTGGTTGCTATGATCTGGGATAGTGGCTTTAACACTTGAGAGGCCCCACGCGCAATTAAATTTTGAGGTTCCCCACTACATACATATTAGTATAAATATTTAATTACTAAATCGTATTTTTTTCATTTTTAGAACTGAACTTTGAACCCCCCAGTATTTGTGAGGCTCCAGGCGCAATTAAGTTTTGTGGCTCCGCTCTAAATATTTAATTAGTATATTAGTATAAATATTTAATTACTAAATCATTTTTTTTTTCATTTTGAAAGCTGCACTTTGAGCCCCCCAGTATTTGTGAGGCTCCTGGCGCAATTAAGTTTTGTGGCTCCGCTCTAAATATTTAATTGGTATATTAGTATAAATATTTAATTACTAAATCATTTTTTTTTTCATTTTGAAAGCTGCACTTTGAGCCCCCCAGTATTTGTGAGGCTCCTGGCGCAATTAAGTTTTGTGGCTCCGCTCTAAATATTTAATTGGTATATTAGTATAAATATTTAATTACTAAATCATATTTTTTTTCATTTTGAGAGCTGCACTTTGAGCCCCCCAGTATTTGTGAGGCTCCAGGCGCAATTAAGTTTTGATATTAATACTACATTAGTACTTTTATGACAAAAATCAATCATAAAATGTGTATTTCGATGAGAGCTACAACTTTTATTTGAAGTATTTTTCAAAATTACCATTATTGACTAAAGTAAATGGAAAAAACTATGTTTTTTTATGGTTTTCGTTATGAAAATAACATTTGCGGCAATTGTCACTATCATATTCGCAATCAGCACGTCAAAATACCTAAGAATCCAGAGTATAAAAAACTCGGAGGTATGGGCTTTTTGGAAGTTTATCCCATTTAATAAATTCTATTTCATTTTTTAATAGAATATGGTTTATTCTATACCTATAATCCAATACGATCTAAAAAACAAATAAGAGTTGAACATAAAGACAATGTATCATTTGTATAGGCGTTCGAAAGTCAAGTAAACAATGTGCCCACTAGATTATTAGATTAGATTATTATAGACAGTAGATTATTTTTGTCAATTTGTTTGTTAAATAAATTCCAACAGAAATCTACAAACAAGATCTTGAACATATTCCGGAAACTTAAATGGGTGCTATCCTCTTGTCCGAGAGTGTACTTGTTGCACTCGAATCGATAGCAAGAAGAACATGTACTATTTATGCGCCTACGTATTTACATACGCGTATCTATGCATCCACGTGTGTACAATTCATTTCTTACCGTGAAACAAAAACGTTGTTGATTTATAGGTAGTTGTGGTTCGGCTTGTTTGCGCATCGCGATGAAAATAAAACGATATCATTACGTTAATAGTCGCGCGCCGTTTTTGCACCGTACGATCGATCGCGCGGAACGATAGCGCGTCTCGTTCTCGAGCATCGGGTCTCTCTAACTGAAGAGAACGAACCGTTTTACGAATATCGTTCGCGATTTCGAGAAGCACGCACGACGGAGGAACGCGAAAACGCAGGGCAACGAAGCAATCGGTCGCGTCGAGACTCCCGCCGAATGAACAATCGCTGTTCCCGCGTTTACGCTTCTCATTTCTGTGTGATAATACAGTGGAGCCTCGATCTAAGAAAATGGAACCTGCACCGCGGGCGCATAGGCTCGGCGAGGTCGCAAAGAAGTAGAACCGAAGTCGCCAGATGAGGGGAGGGTGCACGAATCGAGGGGAAACAGTGACCCTTATGCACGACAGAGACGAAACGCGTCACATGACGCACGTATACGTATATGTGACGGAGGTATAGCCAGTGGCGAAACTAAAAATTTTTGGCCCCCTGTTTTCTTTCGATATTTTTATAGGATTGAGATTTTTTAATGATTTTTAGGAAGGAGAATTGTAAAAATTTAATGAATGCAATTGAAAGAATTGCAAAAAGTATGGTTTTTTCTGTAAGTGTACTTTTAATTTAAATTACAGATAATTTTGGTAAAAAGAATAAATGCAAAAATTTTGGGCCCCCTTCGTTGCGGTACTGTAGTTCCGCCACTGGGTATAGCGTCGTAGAGTGGGGACACGAGCCTTAATCTGACGACTCCGGGTAGAACTGCAGGATCTAAGAAACAGCACGGACCCGAGGGATTTTCTTAGATCAAGGCTTTACTGTGCCTCGTTAACCTACGACAAGTACCATTCCAGAGCATGTCTTCTTCGACTTTCTTGTACGCACATCGCTTCTCGATCTCGAGTCATGCCGCTTCTGACGCACGCAACTCGAAGACGATGATCTATGATATATCTCCAGAAAAGTAGTTAACAAATTTTTGTTTACTCATCCTCCAGCAAACTCGGTCTAACATCTTAAAAAGTTCAAGTCGTTTGAACCAATTTTAAAAAAGTTAAGCGATTTTTAAGAGTGTCCACTTAATATCGCCGTCTATTATGTACCGGTTACCGCGGATCACTGTCCTCGCACGCTCTCGCACATCATGCTGCATTCTATCTACAGTGGGTGTACAAAGTATTCGTACTCCTTTTAAAAACGAATAACTTTTTCAAAATTCAATCCAACAGCTTGAGTTTTTTTTAGACGTTAGAAGGATTAGCTTACCAGCTAATGTGTAAATAATTGTTTTTAAAAATTATTATTAGTCCCATTTGCAAAGGAGAAAGTAAAGGTCGCGATTTTTAAATATTTTGTCTGTGCCTGTGATGAAAATTTCAAACATGTATTTTGTAAATTGAAGTAAGTTATAAAGATGTAAAAAAGCTATGGGCATTGTAACACATAAAAATCTTTGAATTTGGGGTTTACGAATCATTTAAATCGCGGATTATTACAATTTTTGATATTTTCAATCATCTATATTTCACAACAAACTTTATCGATTTCCAGCCAAAGGCACCCTGTAAATTTTCATTACAGGCACAGATGGAAAATTTAAAAATCGCGACCTTTATTTTTTCCTCCGAAATTGCGACCAATGACAATTAAAAAAAAATTATTTACACATTAGCTAGTAAGCTAATCTTTCTAACGTCTAAAAAAGAAAACTCGATTTGTCGAATTTTGAAAAGTTATTCGCTTTTAAAAGGTGTACGAATACTTTGTACACCTACTATTACGATGAACGTTGCCGACACGTTCCTTCGCTTCGATGTTTTTCTGGCTTTTCCTCTTTGCTGTTATGCTCGTCGATCGTTCCAAAAAACCGAGTTCCCGCTAACGGACACGAACCTCGATAGATCATCAGTTCTACCACAAATGGGCGCTGCTGACGGACCCGGACGACGTGGCCGGAGGGCCGAAGGGCTACTTGAAGTGCGACGTGAGCGTAATCGGGAAGGGCGACACCGTAAAGGTGCCCCCGAAAAGCGAGAAAGACGAGGACGACATCGAGGGTAATCTGTTGCTTCCGGACGGCGTGCCGATCGAGAGGCAAAGGGCGAAGTTCATCGTGAAAGTGTACAGAGCGGACGGACTGCCGAAAATGAACAGCAGCATCATGGCGAACGTGAAGAAAGCTTTCACGGGCGAGGTGAAGGATCTCGTGGATCCTTACGTGCAAGTCTCCTTCGCTGGATTAACCGTAAGATCGATACTAATCCCTAACGTCCTGGAACGACATCTATTCCTGTATTACCTATACGCATAGTACACGTAGACGTATTTGTAGGGGAGAGTAGCCTAATTTCGGCTAGAAACACCCTAATCGCACCCAGGGCCTCTTCGTAAGAGAATACGCGGGAGGGAGCGGAGTTGAAGTTTTACGGAACACTCGGAACTAGAAAATGTTGTACTGCCAATAAACAAATGAAAATATAAAACGAGAATACGGAAAATAAAAATACAAAATTTAGCCCTGCGGTTAGGGTGGCTCTAAAAAAATGCAGCATTTATGGTACCAGCCGGACATCGGATATTTATGCAAAATCAAAATGTTGTAGAGAAATAAAAATTAATTTTCTTTTAAAATACGTTTAACAGATTGGGAAGAATATAAAAGGTAGTTTTAAATTCTTCTAATGCAGCGTTTCTCAATCCGTGTGGCACGAGGATTGTCAAATGCGCCGCAAGGGTTTTTGACAAATAATGAAAATTGCATGGGTTTTGTAGCTTTGAAATAGTATTTTTAATTACCTCGACGGTTACTAAAAACATTTTTCTTTTTAGTTTTCCTGCGTTTTTATTCGATTATTTCTCTCATTGAATAAATTTTGCAAATAATTCCAGATATTTTTAGTGGGCCGTCAACAAAAAGAGGGTTCAGGAACACTGTTCTAATGTTTTTACTGTTTTAACCCTTTGCATTCCGAATTATTTTTCAATTTTGCTACCAGCAGCTCCCAACTGTTTTTATTTTTAACAATTTTTATTATTTTTCTATAGGTTTGAACATGACAAGATAAAAACTGATGTCGAGTTACACTCGACATAGGAATGCAAAGGGTTAAGTAACACCTATTCATTTGTAGGCATAAATGCATAAAATCCGTATAGCATAAATTCGTCTAGTCTCTCCTATTTACTAGAGCCTACGAAAAATATGCGAGTGCGTGTCGAGTACGTTGCTATATGTATGGAAGAATAGATGAGTACGTTTGTCCTGAGAATATAATGTTACTATGTGTGTGTATTGTTACGAGGAAAGAAACTCTGAACCGTTTGTCGCGTAATTTAGGGTAAGACGAGCGTCAAGAGGCACAGTTACACGCCAGTCTGGAACGAACAGATCGTTTTCACGGAAATGTTTCCACCCCTCTGTCAAAGGATCAAAATTCAACTGTGCGACAACGACCCTGTTCACGCGACCGTGATCGGCACGCATTTCGTCGATCTGAAGCAAATCAGCAACGACGGAGAACGCGGATTTCTGCCCACGTTCGGCCCAGCTTTCATCCACTTCTACGGAAGCATAAGAGACTACAGCCTCATAGACGAACATTCGACGCTGAACACGGGCCTCGGTGAAGGCATTTCGTACAGAGCAAGGTATCCTCCTTATTCAAGTTCTGTTTTATAAAGTTAGAACCAAAGATTATTTTACGAAATGTTTTTTTGAAATTATCGGAATATCCTCGCCTCGTATCTGATATTTTCCACTTTTTCGTTTTTTATCTGTAAATCAGAAATTTTTTAATTTGTTTGTATTTCTTATTGCGAATGTTCGTGTTAAATGGGTACTCATTACGAATTTATAATTAAATATTTTTGTAAATTTCAACTATTTTTTTTACCATGATAATGGATTCGCCTCGATCTGTCCTACAAACAGAAAAATAGAATACATACAGTGGGCCGCATTAATATTCGGACGCTATTAGAAAAACAATAACTTTGTTGATATTTGACCATACGATTTGAATTTTATTGAGAAGTTGGACCAGTTAGTCAGTCATCAATTGGTCAGAATTGTAAAGAAAATACTAGAAGATGATTTGATTGAGAATAGAAGATGATTGAATCATTTTACAACTTTTTTATGTAGGTCAATATTAAAAATTGAAAAAATACGTTTTGTAGATCTGTGTCAATTAAATGCAGCGGGAAAAAATGACAGGAATTGAAAGATGTGAGAATCCTTAGATTGATTAACTGCAATTGATTAACTGCAATTTTTACCATCTTTAAACGTTAGTAGCTATTTGAAACGTTGACCGATTTTGATGAAATTTTCAGAATATGTTTAATCCATACAGATCAACGAAACGTATATTCCAAATTTTCAATACAAGCCCGCATAAAAAAGTTGCAAAACACAATTTTGCAATTTTTCTCAAAAAACTCAGAAAAACTGCAATTTTTCTCAAAAATTCTTTTCACGTTACGTAACAAACCAATTGTTCTAATTTCTCAAAAACATCCAAGTCATATAATCCAATTTGAAAAAGTTATCGTCTTTTTAAGAGTGTCATTAAAGAGAGTCACTGTAAATAGAACCGGAAGTACTTTTTCGCGAGTTCCACTCGTCTATCTTTCGTGGCGAGTGCCTCCACGGAAATCTAATTATTTTTGCTTTGTTTCACCGTATATAGATTATTGATAGCGATCAGGACGGAAATAAGCGATAACGTCGACATGGCTCCGTCGGAGGTCGAGGTCGAGCCGACCGTGCCGATCAACGAGTCCGCTTATGCCAGGAACGAGGAGTTCTTCTTGTTCGCCACGATCATGGACGCCACGATGATCGACAAGAAGATCGGCGACAAGCCGCTGTACTTCGAGGTGTCGATAGGAAACGCGGGAAACTCTTTGGACGGTCACAACGAAAGCTCGAAGGTAAGCTCTTCCGGTGCTTTCGTTGGTCTTGCGCTCGTGTCGATCTCTACCGAACCAATTTTGTCAGATGTACGAAATGGGGCCGAAGAGCGGTACGAGCGGGGATCAAGAAGAGTTGATGGAAGTGTTGAGCGGATTCTGGCAGAGCACCACACCGCCTAGCAAACCGATGACGCACGACAAGATCTATTATTTCATCCCGTACTGGGACGACAAGCCCTGCCTCCACGTTCGAAGCATCTGGCCGGATTACAGGCGTAGAATGTACAACAGCAATATCATCAACAAAATCACCGACAAACTGGTAAGCGAACGACTGGCGAGCTTCGATCGCGACCGCTTCTCTCATCGTTCCTGTTCGTTCAGGAAGAAGGATTGTCGGAGGCACAAGCGCACGCCGAAGACTCCTCCAGCGAGAAGATGTTGAAGTCGACGCTCGAGGAATTGAGCAGCAACTGCAATCGATACGTCGGCATTAATAAGTCCAGCCTCACCGGGCCGGGAGTCGGGAAAACGAAGCTCGACAAGGAGAGGATGAAGCTGTGTCAAAGGGAATTGGAAAACATAGGTGTACTGTCGAGAAATCTGAAAGCGGTGGTCACGAGGAGCAGCTTCAAAGAAAGGTTGAAGACTACTCAGGGCTATCTGCAGAAGCTAAAATTTCTGGTCGAAGACGTAAGCATTGCTACCGGTGATCCGAGTATGATCGGAGATAGCACTGCAAAAGAGAGAAGCACCCGGCTATATTTAACGTAAAACCCATCGAGCACTGAAAGCTTTTAAAATGTTTTGACTTATAAAAATGACAAGGTTCCATTTATTTAGATTTTGTGCAATTTTTATTGAGATATGTGTTTGGATAGAAAAAATTTGTTCAATCAATTTCCATATAATCGACGTCATTATTTCAATAATTGCAAAATTATTTTCATTTGACTGGCAGTGGTAGGATTAATGTTAACACGTTGGTCGTGGTGCCTATTTTGTCGTCCTTCCCGTTCAGCTGGTAACGAGTATTAATAAATTGCAATAAAATTACAACATTTATTTTGTAATCCCAGGGGACCGACGCTGACCAAACGAAAAATTCAATGTCGGTCCCAGAGACTTCGCTCAACGTGTTCATAGAAAAGCGTAAAAAACCAAATAAGAGAACACAGTAAGTTCCGGTGTACAATTGGATAGTTCTGAGAATACGTGTTATTGCGGAATTATCTAACACTTTAAATGCAATAACATAAGGATATACTACATAAAGATATTGTTCGCCATTATATCTTGTAATTGTACTGGGTGCTACTTTCTTTCGCACAGTAGTGTGTATACACGCACGTCGAATTTCCGCGACCGTTCAAACGAAACTCTGTTCGCAGCCTCAAGACTCGTTGCCGGACGTGTTCATCTGGGTGATCAGCGGTGGACGACGCGTCGCCTATCACAGAATACCTGGAAGAGATCTGATTTACTCGATCGTGGACGAGGAGTGCGGCAAATACTGCGGCAAAGTGCAAACAATGTTTCTCAAGGTACGCGTTGGGCTGAACTTTCGCTCGGGGGACCAAAAATCTTCAACTTTTCTGAATCTAATATTATACAATTCGACGGGAATTTGATAAAACTTTAAATTCCAGTGCGTGGAGTTCACTCGTTTGGAAGTTCTACACGAGTGAAGTTGCTCGATTTCAAAAGCGTTTGAGCGGGTCCGCTAGTTGTTGGATTCCGCGCACGAGAATTTGAAGCTTTATCATTTTTTACGTCGAATTATACATTCTACATTCAGAGAAGTCGAAAATTTCTGGTCCCCTCGGTGAAAGTACAACCACGCGTTGTGCCTCTCGCCTAATCGTACAATACGTATGTACTCGTGTGAGCAAGTTGCGTCAGATTTTTAACACGGATGCCCCGATAGCTTCCGGGGAAGAAAAGATTCGGGCCGTCCGGCTGGGCGATTCAAACGAAACTGCAGATCTACGTGTGGCTGGGCATTTTGAAGCACAGGAAGTATTTCATTCAAGGCTTGCCGAAGGGCTACGAGCTCGGCCACGAGCTGCGAAACATCGACAGGCAGCGCGCGTTGCCGCCGGTCGTTATACATTACGTCGAAAAGCACGTGAGTGTTCCGCCAGCTAAAAATCAAACAACCGCCTAGACACGTTACTGCTAGACAATCCTTCCCTCCTTCCACGCCGTAGAACGTAGAGACGTTAGCGAGAGCACTACCGAAAGTAACGAAGCGAACGAAGTGTCGCGACACGAAAGGCTCGGATCACTAAAAATCTTCCAATAATTATTGAGTAGAAATTCCAGTTGAGAGCGCACATGTATCAAGCCCGATCTTTGATCGGTAGCGACGCGTCCGGTCTCTCGGATCCGTTCGCGCGAGTCATTTGCGGCGAGTTCTGCAAATGCACGCAAGTCATCGACGAGACTCTCAGCCCCACGTGGGACGAGCTTCTCCTGTTCGACGAGATTCTGATCTACGGGACCGGGGAAGAAATCAAGAAGGATCCACCGTCGATCGTCGTCGAGATCTTCGACCAAGATAAAGTGGTATGTCCACGGTGGAACAGCATCGTTCTTCGCCTGTTTTTTTCTGTCCGGTGTTGTTCAAACGAACGCTTCCGTTACTCTTTCTGGCTTTCCGTTTACAACCTCTGACCGTTCTGCATATTATACGAAACAATACATAAGCAGCAGGCGATACGCTATCCTATTTCTTACGTTGTTTTCTGATTCTTTTTTACAGAGTGATTTTCTGTCTGTGGGCATACGTACTGCATGAGGGCTCTGCTTTAGCGGCAGATATTTGCGACCGACACACAACATACAACATACAACACACAACATACAGCATACACAGTGCCGTACAACAGTACAGTATCAAACAACACATTTTACTATTCGACTACTCGCTACAACGCTCGACCTCGTAGGTACCAACCATACACGCAACTATACAAGCATACAAGTATGCGGAAAAACGCGCTTCCACGGTTCAACGTAACGGGTGTAGTTAGCACGACGAGTTCGTTGCGCGCAAGATAAGTAAAAGATCGCTGGATTACCGCTTACAGATTACAAAGGAGAAAACAAAACCTCCAATCGCCTGCACCCTTACGCTACGAACAGTTCGAGCGATTCGCAACTGTTTATTCGGAGAATTGATCGTACCGGACTAGAAAAATGCGTCTCGGTTTCAGGGAAAATCGGAGTACATTGGACGAGCAGTCGCGCGACCACACGTGAAACTCGCGTCCGAGTGTTACGTTCCGCCAGAATTCCCTCCGTGTTTGGAATGGCACGACGTGACCAGAGGCGTTGCCAGAGCCGGTGAACTGCTGGCTGTTTTCGAATTGCTCGAACACCCTTCGACGAAAGATTACGGGTTTCCGACGCTGCCGGATCCGAAGGAGAGAGGAGCGGGTCAAATCGCGACCCTCTCCGCTGCTGGCGCGAGCGCCAGCGCTACCAGCGGCGCCAACAACGCCGGCCAAGACCAAGGGCCTATTCTTCCGGTACCGGTCGGCATCAGGCCGACCCTCGCCAAATATCGGTAATCCGAGAAAATTGTCGGTAATTAGTTAGAAGTTTGCCTCGTTACGGATTTTTACGACCTTGAAATATGTTAAGGTCATCATTTTGAACAATTTTTCTCTATACATGTTACCGCCGCGCCGCTTGGCTTTAGTTATTGAGACATTTGCAAAAATCTTTAGTCAAGATTACCAGTGCACTTCGTCTTAGCATAGGAGATTGCTTCTTACAAATGTTATGATTTTGAATATAGAGCAACAAAACAACTTTTCTCTATACATGTTACCGCCGCGCCGCTCGGCTTTAGTTATTGAAACATTTGCAAAAATCTTTAGTTAAGATTACCAGTGCACTTCGTTTTAGCATAGGACATTGCTTCTTACAAATGTTATGATTTTGAATATAGAGCGTGCACAGCGGGATATCGTACATCTCATTACGTGGGATAGCTGAGTTTTTATTCCGACATCAACATAATGTTAACACTAAACCTACCGAGCACTAAAAGCGATTAAAATGTGTCAGCCTGTAAAAATGACAAGGCTCTATTTATTTATAAAACCGGTCATCTGACCGGCAGTGGTAGGTTTAGTGTTAATGAGCGTACAATGGCATTTTTCAACGTGATGACCGAAATGTTTCCGATTTCTAACCAAACACAAAATGAATAACAGGCATGCAATATATAAAAAAGGTTTTGGTTAGGTCTGGGTTAGGTCCTCTTTAGATCCTCCGCCAATGTAGACATATAATAGAGAAAAGTCGTTCAGAATGATGACCTTGGCAACATATTTCAAGGCCACAAAAATCTGTGACAAGGGCAAACTTGTAGATAATTACCAAATGGTCAGTAAATCCGTCAAAATCCGCTGAAATCCTTCGCAATAGGTCTGCCCTTCTCGATTCCGAGCCTCTTCCTCTTGTTCCAGAATCGAAGTTCTATTCTGGGGGCTGAGGGACCTGAAAAGGATACATCTGTTGACCGTGGACAAGCCGCGCGTAGACGTGGAATGCGCCGGGCACATACTCTACTCGTCCGTGATAGCGAACGCCAAGAAGAATCCAAATTTCGGGACACCTGTGAAGTTCATGGAACTCGAGTTGCCGGAACAGGAGCTATATCGGCCGCCGTTGACGATCAGGGCAGTCGACTGTCGTAGTTTCGGCCGATACACCCTCGTCGGCACGCACACAATCAACTCGATCCACAAGTACATGTATTGCCCGTTGACGAAGCGAGCGAAGGAGGCTGAAGAAAGGAAAAAGAATTTGTACCAGTTGCAACAGTACGCGGGTGAGACGAGATCGACGTACACACAGTAATGGCGCGATCCAAGATCCTAGATCGTGCGCCGACACCATTTTTTCATGACAGTCAATATCGACAGCCATACCGTCAATTAAACCATTAAATAAAGTTGAAATTATACCGCGTTTAGTGTCATTTTAATTATAAAGATTACGGGGATAAGTTGGTGAAAGTCCCATAAGAAAATAATGAAAAATAAAGAAGTTTTGTAATTGGATATCGGATTACACTGTTCAGCGACCGAGGTAGCTCGAGCTTCTTGGCTCCTCGCGGGGTATGCCCCTCAGTGTAATGAGTAGGCGACGCGCTTAGATCGTGCACCTCAAGTCGCGCTTAGATCGCGCCATTACTGTATATTGATACGATCGAATGGTCGTTTTCATTGATGTATCTGACGCTGTTCGTGCAGGTTTCGACTCATCGAAAACGAGACTACAACAGACGTCACTGTTAGAGTCTCTGGCCGATCTCGAGTTCGTTTGCGGGGACACGACCATCACTTTGGGCTTGGAGCAAGATTGGCCGACGAAACGGGAGAAAACCGAGCAAAATATCAAGAAGAAACAGAGCTTGGTTTACGATGGTAGTACAGGTGAGTATGCCAGCGAGCGAGAGATAACTGATACGCGTAGAAAGCTAAAGGTAATTCGACTACGACCGTTCGATCATCGTAGGGGATTTCGACGCGTTCGAAGACGAAGACGGCTGTCAGGATTGGTGGACGAAATACTTCGCCTCCGTCGAAGTTATGATCGAAGAGAACAAGGAGCTACGTAAAGAGAAGACGATGTTCCAAGCATCGGCGAACGGTACGGTCCCGATGTACTTGGAGGAGGGTTACAATCAAAATCAAACTCAAGGGAACGTCTCGGGCGAGAAGAGTCCGAGCGGTATCGCCGGCTCGAAGAAGCTCTTCGGAATGAAGTCGACCGCGAACGCGGCAAGATTCGTGTCGAGGCTCAGCCCCAAGCACGCCGCTTGTCGAAGGAGATTCTCGAGAACCGCTCTCTTGAAAATCTATCCGAACGAGCTGGAAGCTCAGCCGGAATTCGAACAGTTCAAGGAATGGCTGCATACGTTCGAGCTGTACCGGGGCAAGAAAACAGGGGACGAACCCGAAGACGAGTCTAGAATCGTCGGGAGCTTCAAAGGCGCTCTAAAGGTTTACAAGTGGCCCCTTCCTAAAGATCTGATAGATCACACGATCATGGGCTTCGACCCGCAATATGGTTTCTTTCAAGGTGTACCGTCGAACGAACCGATTCACGTGCTGGTACGAGTTTATATCGTGAAAGCGAACGACCTGCATCCCTGCGACTTGAACGGCAAGGCGGATCCGTACGTGGTCTTGCATCTTGGCAACAAAAGGATCAGCGACAAGGAACATTACGTGTCGAAGCAGCTCAACCCTGTTTTCGGCAAGTGAGTATACATGTATGTATACGCACTAGGGTGGCACTTATCTTCGACTTTTGAAATGTTTTGTTTCCACCCTCCAGGATTGTTCCAGATAATTGGAAAAAATCTGTGCAAAGTTTCAGCTCGATTGGAGCCCCATGGCTGGTAAACATTAAAATAATTAATTTAATGCTCATAAAATCGTTGTTCTCGAATATCTTGGTCTGGAGAAGCAGAGATCCAAAAATTTTTCTGAAAGAAGATTGAAGTGTGGTTTCATTATCGTTTAGCAATAAATATTAAGGAAAAATGTGTCTCATTTTTTGAACTTACGGAACTCACTGTTTTTTTAATTGTCTGTCCAGATCTACAGATTTTGTCGAACATATTTTTCGACGCGGTAAAAAGTTTACAAGATATTCAAGAAAAATTAATAATTTTAATGTTTAACAGCGATGGGGCTCCCTATCCTGTTATCCGATCGAGCTTTGCACAGATTTTTTTTTAATTATTTGGAACAATCCTGGCGGGTGCCAACAAAACATTTCTGAAAAAAATGTTTGACAAAAGTAAGAGCCACTCTAATACGCACGACACATCTACTTAATAATAATAATAATAATAACATTGCGCAATTTCACGCGCTTTAATTCCCCAAGGTGTTTCGAAATAGAGGCAACGTTCCCGCAGGATTCGCTGTTAACCATTCAAGTTTTGGACTGGGACCTGGTCGGCGCGGACGATATGATCGGCGAGACAAAGATCGATTTGGAAAATAGATTCTACAGCAGGCATCGAGCCACCTGCGGCCTGCCCAAACGATACGACGAGTAAGCAGAACTTCGAGTTCCGTTCGCGGATTTCCTCGCACCCCGAGCTACGTATGAACTACGCGCGTTTCAGGTCCGGCTACAACAAGTGGAGGGACGCAACGAAACCGACTCAAGTCCTGTCGAAGCTTTGCAAAGACGGGAAAATCGACGGCCCCGTGTACTCGCACGGCCGGGTCGCGATCGGCAGGAAAACGTTTTCCTTGACGAACGAGGAAATGGAGCATTACGTTCACTCGAAAGGTAACGACGATTCTACGCTTTGCGTTCGCCATTAAATTGTATCCGGTACGCTGCTGTTTATACTTTTCAGGAATAGAGGAACACCTAGCGTTGGCGGTGCTTCATCAGTGGTACGCTTTCCCAAGAATCGGCTGCGCCTTGGTCCCCGAGCACGTGGAAACGCGACCGCTCTATAATCCCGAGAAACCCGGTATCGAACAGGGCAAGCTGGAAATGTGGGTCGACATGTTCCCCATGGACATGCCCTCACCCGGACCGTCCATCGACATATCGCCGAGAAAACCGAAAAGCTACGAGCTCAGGATCGTCATTTGGAACACGGACGACGTCGTGCTGGAGGACGACGCGTTCTTCACCGGCGAGAAGATGAGCGACATTTATGTGAAAGGGTATGCTGGACATCGTTCACGTAATCGTAATTGACTGCCACAACGGTAGAATATACCATGGGACACGATCGATTTTTCGACAGGTGGCTCAAAGGACCGGAAGACTGCCAAGCAACTGACATTCACTATCGGTCTTTGACCGGAGAAGGGAACTTCAATTGGCGATTTATATTTCCATTCGAGTATCTAGTGGCGGAAGAGAAGATCGTGATCAATCGAAAGGAGAGTCTGTTCAGCTGGGACGAAACGGAATGCAAAATTCCGGCCCGGTTAGAGTTACAGGTAACTTTACTAGAATAATTTTTAATATGTATGTATTAGAATAATCAAGAAAAAGAAAGGACTCTTCCATTTGACTGCTGACTCTCGCAATTTATACGGAAAATTTTTATTTTCCATAAAGATCCGTGGGGTCTACTTATTATACTACATACGCGCGTGTTACGTAATTAATTGTATAGTATTTCGATTGCCCGATTTCTTTTGCAGGTGTGGGACGCGGATCACTTCTCGGCCGACGATTTTCTAGGAGCCATCACTCTCGACTTGAACAGATTCCCCCGTGGCGCGAAAAACAGTAAGCTCTGCACCTTGGGCATGCTGAAGACCGACGGAACCGTGCCGAACGTGAACATTTTCAAGCAAAAAAGAATCAAAGGTTGGTGGCCGTTCTACGTGAAAAAGGAGAACGAAGATATGGAACTAACGGTACGGTAAATCATTTCTTTCGCATCGTTCGCGAGCTCGCACGAACGTTTACCATTGCGAATCTTCAACAGGGAAAGGTGGAAGCGGAGATTCATCTGTTGACCAAAGAGGAGGCCGAACAAAACCCGGCTGGCTTCGGTAGAAACGAACCAGATCCGCTCGACAAGCCGAAGTAAGTTTTTACCGAACGATCGGACGGTGAGAGAACTGTCGCTACATATCGAAATGTTTTGCGTGTTTCAGTCGCCCCGACGCGTCTTTCATGTGGTTCTTGAACCCCCTCAAGTCTATCAAATACATCGTGTGGCACAACTATAAATGGGCAATTTTAAAAAGCATCATCGTCATCGCACTAGTAACACTCCTGTTATTGTTCTTTTACGCGATACCCGGTTACTCGGTGAAGAAGTTATTGGGAGCTTAAATCGGTGAACAAAATATACCTCGTACTTACATATACTGTACACTAGGGTGGCACTTATTTATTCTTCTTGAAAATCTTTTTCAGAAATTGAAAAAAAATCTGTGCAAAGTTTCAGCTCGATCACGGGATAAGGAGTCCCATGGCTGTTAAACATTAAAATAATTTAATGCTCAAAAAACGTCTGACCAAAATCAAAAAATTTTTTCTGAAATTTGAAAATTCAAGTGTGATTTCACTATCCTTTTGCAATAAACATTAGCGAGAAATGTGTTCTTTATTTTTTGAACTTGCGGAACTTATTTTTTTTAATTATCTTCCCAGATCTCCAGGTTTTGTCGAACACATTTTTCGACGCGGTAAATAGTTTAGAAGATATTCGAGAAAAACGATTTTATGGCCATTAAATTAATTATTTTAATGTTGATCGAGCTGAAATTTTGCACAATTTTTTTTTAATTATTTGAAACAATCCCTGCGGGTGTCAACAAAACATTTCAAAAGTCGAAAATAAGAGCCACTCTAATGTACACCATTCTATGTGTACACTGTAGTATACGCATAAACCTTGATCGTACGCGTACTATTGTAAAACATTCGAAACAATATTTTACTATATTGGAGAGGGGTATGAAAGAGAGAGAAAAATTATGTATTAATTAGATAATAGAAATCGTATAGCCGTTGCTTACACGTAACGTATTTTAGGCGTGTGTCGAAATCGTTTCTTTCAAACCTCGTAGGCCTTGAAATTTTAAATTTCTGCTTGTTAGTACGACTACGGTACAACAAAATATCTATGATATTTGTTTTCCAAGCCATCTTACAAAACAGGGGAATTAAAATAGTTTCGTCGTTCCCTTAAATACAATCACTTTTACTCTATACATTATTCTTGTACAGCGGACCAACGAAACCGTTGCGAGGAACAAACTTTTGTGTAAATAATCGCAACGAACGTTAGTTAAGAATCGTTAGTTGATAACGCTTGCAACGTATAGGGTTTTCAAGAGACATTCCGTTCGAAATATTACAATATGTATATTCTACTTCGTTGTAAATAAGTATCTCGACGTACATAATATACAATTACAGAATTAACAACTGAGAAAACGCGACATCCGCTGCGGTGTCACGGTTAATATTTTCATAAGTCTGCGGAAAGCGATTCAAATTTATTAACCATGCGTGGCAGTGTTTCCGATTCGTCGCTCGATGTATCGTCCGCACTACCTGTTTTCTGATCTTTCAGAGTGTCCGAACTTTCATCCTCGTCTTCGTCTTCGTCCTCATCTTCGGACGACGAAACCAGCTTTCTTTCCTCGGTGATATCATCTCCCTTGTTTCTAGCTTGAATCCATTTGACCAACTCGACGTCCGAATGATTCTCCCATTTTTCTGCAAGTACGAATTTTTAAGAATGCTAGAACAGTTCGTTCTCTCGTTTCGTTGATAGTCGTTGCGCGCAATATAATTACGTTACCTTGATCGTCCTGCCAACCCGGTGGATAAACGTAGACGCAAATTTTCCCTTCCAATGCCATCCTCAGTAAGGAGTTAGCTGCTCTGTAAGTATCGAGCCTGGCAGTCCGTGCTGTTACAAAGTTTCGTTTGAGAGCCCAACCGTCGCAAATATCGATCGCAGACCACGCGTCGTCATCGTCCGGATGGTGAATTTTCAATAATTCTGGTAAGTCTATTCTCTCCGCTAAAAACTTCACGGTCGAGTACGGTTGCCTGACCTGAGCTATCGGGTAAGAGCCCATCAGAATCTGCAGCTGTTTCGGCACCGTGGACGGAAATACCAATCCCGGACAGTCGCAGAGGCAAACTGTTTTCGTTAGGAATATGGTTTGAAAGTGTTTCGTGTGTCCAGGAGTGCGCGACACGCTTACAACTTTTTTTCCTGTACAACATACGTTCAATTCAAGTTTCTCTATGCCTTTACTTTGGTTACTTTCTATACATCTAGAACTATAAATTTATACGTCGCTATTTACCCATCAACGCATTCATCAACGATGATTTTCCAACATTCGGGGTTCCTATACAACCGATGGTCAACACTCCATTCTTATATCGTTCGTGTTCGACGTAACTCGTGTCTTCTTTCGTGATGACAACGGTATCTTTATGGTTGATATCGTCTAAATCGAATTCCATTTGCATTTCCTCCTGAACTTTTTTCTGCCATGAACTCAGGTCCACCTTATCTTTCACGATTTCTTTACAAGTGTTTAGTAATGTCTGGGCTCCTTCCGCAGCCATTTTTAACTTTCCTCTTCCGCGTCTCTTTTTTATTCCTTCCTTATCGTTTGTGTTACCACATAAATTGTACGTGGGGAAGGACGTAAACAATAGAATGTGTAACTTCGGGTACATAACATCGAAGTAATGTTTCCATGCCACCACCAAGGCTGGAGGGGCTAAATCAACTTTGTTTAGCACTAGGATCATATCTTTCTTCAGCTCGTTGGTTATATGATGGTACAAATAAGGAGGAAACATTAGGGGAGGGTATCTGATATCGACGATAATCAATAAAATATCAGACATTTCTAGTACCCTCCACAGCTGTCTCCATGTTTCTATGTTCAATTCAAAGTAACTGGTAGCGCTTAATTTTTCCATACTTTTTACATATTCCTAAAGCCGACAAGTTATTAGCCGATTTTGAAGCTATACGAGAATAAACGTAAATGAAGATTACGATTGCTTACGGTAAAGTACTTTTGCTCTCTTAATTCTAACTGTTCTTTCGACGCATTGAAATCCCATGGCGGTCTTTTGGGCATATCTAGTTCAGGCGGAAAATAGTTATCGGAAGCTTCTTGTTCCTTCATGGATAAAGGTTCGATTGTGTGTCTAGCTTCTTCCCTTTGTTTCGATAGCTCTTGTTTAGTCTCTTGAAAAAATCGTAAGGCGTACTGATTTTTATAAGAATTACAATCTATCAATCGTTTTTTAATTCTTCCCATGGTATCGGGTTCACAATCGTTGACGGTATACGATTTCTCTCCATGTGTTTTGTTGCGATCACCGGCTGTGTTTTGGTGTATGAAAAGAAATAATAACGGGTCAAGTTGAACAATAGAAAACGCATTCTATTTAACTATTGCACAATATATATTTATACGTACCGAACATGGAAGGATTCTGACGGTGTTTTTTCGCTTGTAATTGTTGTCTTTTTGCTTTACCGCTGAATGCTACTTTTCTCGGCATTTTTCACTCTTTCTCGAATCGACAAATTCAACAGTTTAATCAACTTGACGATACGCTGAGTGATGTGCGGTAACCGAATCACGGCTCCTCAGTTAACCCTACCTTATCAACTCGAATTCAGATTATCAACTGACATGAACTGACATCAACTGAACTGTTGAACCAAAGAGAATTATATGGATCTAAATAATCCTCTTTGCGTTGAACAGAAAAAAGGTCGATTCTTCGGCGTGAAACGATTCTCCCAATAGATCGAAGTGTAGAGGATCGATTCAAAAGATCGATCTTTTCGCCCGGATTGAATGGGAATCGAACATTCCTACTTTCCCAAGAATTTACCAGTGGTACAACGACTACATATACAATTTAACTGTGGCTACAAGTGTAGCCTACAACGTAGAACTGATACTATTTATCGATTACGTGTCGGCAGTGTCAGCACGCTGCATTCAGCGATCACCGGCTCATCTGCAGTATTGCAGCAGATTATTACATCAGAAAATACAAGCTTGATATTGCGAGAACGCAAAGTGCAAACACGTGAAGGTAAAAGTTCAGGTTAATCAGCAAAAATTTTGTGTTAAAAGGAAAGATGTCCCAGAAGGAAAACATAGATTCGTCGCTGGGTATGTTCTCATAACAGAAATAACTTTAACGTGTTACAGATTCAAATGTAATATTTTACGATTGTAATATTGAAAGATCAAGATTGAGAGATCATTGCTGTCTTTTGTTTCAGAAGCTATTTACACATCTCAAAAGAATGGAAGTGATGAAACAGGCGACGGTTCGAAATGTAACCCTTTTAAAACAGTGTTGAAAGCAATGCGTCACGCAGGAAAAGAACCGTTCCCGCCACTTTATCAAGATTCCCAAGACAGCACGAAAAAATATGATCTGGTTTCCAAGTCTCAGTTGAAAAAAGCGCAAAAAATATGGGTAAGAGAACAATACAAGAATGATGAAATGCAAAAGAAGTTATTGGAGGACGAGGAGAAAAGGTTGAAGAACTTGGAGGAGGCCAAAGAAATTGTAATCAAGGAAGATGATACTTTAGAACCTGCTCAACTTATAAAGATTAGAAACAGCATGGAGTACAGGGGTCGACGTGTAAAACTCTATGGATGGGTGCATAGACTCAGACGTCAAGGTACAAGATTCCCCATTATTAATTGTTGTTCTTTCTATAAATTACTAATCGCCATGTCCTATTGTTACAGGCAAAGCATTGATGTTCATTACGTTGAGGGACGGAACTGGATTTCTGCAGTGCGTATTTAATGATATTCTATGTCAAACGTATGAAGCGTTGACATTGTCTACGGAAGCTTCTATCGCAGTGTACGGAACTTTAGAAATCGTACCTGAAGGCAAAAATGTACCATGAATAGTGCAGCATATAATGAAGTTGGGCATACATTGTTCAAAATTTTTTAGATTTGGATTTTTAGGCTCCAAATGGACACGAATTACACGTGGACTACTGGAAATTAATCGGTTCGTCTCCTCCCGGCGGGGCGGATTCCATTTTAAACGAGGAAGCTCACCCGGACGTGCAACTGGATAACCGGCATATCATGATACGCGGTGAAAATGTACGAGAATTCATATATTTGGTTATTTTCGATGAATCGTTTGTTCTAATATTATCGTTAATTAACTTGTTTCAGACGTCTCGTATACTAATGACGAGGTCCGTCTTGCTACAAGCATTCAGAGACCATTTTAAGGACAGGGGATGCTATGAAGTGACACCGCCAACATTGGTACAGACGCAAGTGGAAGGTGGATCTACATTGTTTAAGCTAGATTATTTTGGGTGAGTATGGGAAAATATATAATATCATTTCGAACATAAACTTAACTCGTTCGTTGTTGCGTCCGATAATTTTTAATGATTAATTTACTACTAGGGAAGAGGCATTTCTAACTCAAAGTTCCCAATTGTATCTCGAGACTTGTATTCCTGCGATGGGCGATGTCTATTGTATTGCCCAGTCGTACAGGGCAGAACAATCTAGGACCAGGAGGCATCTGGCAGAGTAAATACATAAAATTATGATTATAATATCAATTAAAACAAATGTGCACAAACAAATTTGCTTTAATGAAGAGTGCATACATCACAGGTACACACACATAGAGGGAGAATATCCGTTTATCACGTTCGATGAATTGCTCGATCGATTGGAAGATCTAATATGCGACGTTGTGGATCGTGTTTTAAAATCACCACTTGGTCACGTCGTGAAGGAACTGAATCCCGATTTTCAAGTCCCGAAGAGACCTTTCAAAAGGATGAACTACAGCGATGCGATTGAATATCTTCGAGAGCACGGTATAACAAAGGAAGACGGAACATTTTATGAATTTGGAGAGGTACGATCAATTGTGTACTCCAATTCTGTGAATGCGTTAACGTGTTCTGTCGCATTTTATTTTATTTTATTTGCATCATTAACGTTAACTTTCTCTCTCTATGTCTCTGTATATAGGATATACCCGAAATGCCTGAAAGAAAAATGACCGACATGATAAACGAGCCGATAATGCTCTGCAGATTTCCTGTAGAAATAAAGTCATTTTACATGGAACGTTGCGCGGACGACAAACGCCTTACAGAATCGGTAGACGTGCTTTTACCGAACGTTGGCGAAATCGTCGGCGGTTCGATGCGCATTGCGGACTATGAAGAATTGATGGCAGGCTATGCCCGCGAAAACATTGATCCGAAACCATATTATTGGTACACGGATCAGGTGAGTAGATGACCTGACACCGTTTCAAATATTTTCATATTTTGAAGACAGTTCTCGACATCTCCAAAATCTTGTCAATTTCAGCGTAAGTACGGAACCTGTCCTCACGGTGGATTCGGATTAGGACTCGAAAGATTTCATTGTTGGCTCTTAAACCGGTACCATATACGCGAAGTGTGCCTTTACCCACGCTTTTTAGAGCGCTGCCGACCATAAACCGTTTACGAACTTATGTACGTATATTCCATGCGCATTTAGCCTATCACTGGCGATTATGTATGTATATTCAGATTTGATTATGAAATATATTAATAAAATCGAAACGCTGTCTTTCTGATTTCATTCTTAATACATTATGTAACGATAATGTCTCGTTTATCATACTACATTCAAGTCTTTCTCTCTTTCTCTTTTTATTTTTAAATATCAGTTTTAATCAACGTATAAAGATAAGGACAACTGGATGTGGAGTAACACAAAAACAACTGCTTTCATTTGCGGTTTCATTGCCATCGTCAATGTACATATTCATCGAATACTATATAATTCAGCGTATCTGCGGTAAATGTTTCTTTACATGGTAAAAGCTCTTTTTAAAAATGTATCCCGTTACAATAATATCATAATAATACTACTCACGCGTAAATACAATAAATTGCTGTTTGTAACGAAACGGTAACTTCACAATACTAAATACAAGTCTCAATATTTATTTAACACACGCTATTAACAATTTCAGGCTAACTTTGGAGTACTTTCTGAAACTTTACACGCACTCGAAATATAGAAATATTTCCGTATACATATAATACATACTACATTCAAGGGTGACAAATGATGGTTATATAAGGTATATGTAGAAAGGCATCAAAACGTTCGGGAAGTAAACAGAAACGAACAATATCGGTAGCAAATTATACGATCGTTTGAAAATAATATTATACCCTCGATGAACTGAACCGTTGGAAAATTTCACCGAGACAAAAAGTGAAATAGACGGGGTGGTCCACCCGTTTGCGATTCGACAAAGGAGAAACCGATTTGTCGTAGAATATCGTGCAAGAAGTATTTACGAGGAATATACACATTTATGTATAATATTTAATATTTTAAGTATTTTCATTGAAATTGTTTCGTTTAGACGGGATTAATTAGCATGTTTCCATTATTCTAATATAAAGTGTGCACAACGCAATCTCGTTCCGGCAACTGGCGTACTTTCATAGAACCATCCGCGCCACAGGAGAACAAGCGTCCCGCGGAATCAACGTGCAACTGCGTCACGCCCTGTAAAATGTTCTTGACGTTATTATTTTTGCGAAGTCTGCCGACCTGTCGACGGCGTTCGGTTTACTCACTTGTCCAATATTTTTGAAAAAGCTAGACCGAGGATGTTCTCCGGGGAAAGAATAAAGCAGAGAGTGGACGGTCAAACCCCATATCTAAACGAGACACAAAACAAAAGTGCGTTTAAGAAGTACGCTGGTCGCAAGGCTGAACGAGGCTGAGCCAGGTATAATAGAGTTATTCGACCGCTGCACTATGAGTAGAGATGGGAAAAAACTGTTACTTCCGAATCACTCGTGATTCGATCACGTTCGTTTCAAATCACGGTGATTTCTCACAGTGATTCGTCATTTTTCATAATCGCTTCTGATTGGTAGAGAGCATAGGGACATAATTATTCTTGGTCACTCTATATCACTCTATGTAGAAGTCTGTGTTCTCGGGACATGTTTCATAACAAAAAATAAAGAAGTTCTATTAATCTTAAGCTTAATCTAAATCTTAAATTACATCATGCATGTCAATTAGTAAACCAATTTCTTGAATTTGTAAGACTCAAATTCTACGGTATTGGTATTTAAATAAGAAATTGTCTATACCTTACTACTAATTACGTAAATAATACAATTTTTTAACTGAAAGACGAAGAATTATTATGACTCGAGATAAAAATGTTAAGATCACAGTCGTGATTTTGCGATCACTGTGATAAATCACTGTGAGTGATTTTGAACGCCATCTCTAACTATACGATACTTGTACCTTGATGTCACCATCCCCTGCTCCGCTCACGAAAAATTCTTCGTGCGGATCAAGGGCTAAACACTTGATGGCCGACTCGTGGGCTTGGAAACGGTGACGTTGTTGCCGCTGGCGAACGTCGAATATAGTAATGTCACCCTTTTTCCCACCACTGATCAATAGCTGATGTTGGGGAGCGAGTATCAACGAACTGGCTCCTTGGTCGTGACACGTAAACCCTAAAAAAAATAAAAAAGGGATACAGGTTCGATTCAATCCGTGAAAAAATGGCTAAAACGTACAATAGAAAAGCGATCGAACAACGTGCCTTGAATCAAAGATTTATTTTGCGGAAGTAGAGTGTCCCAAAGCGCAACGTTACGTCCTTCAGAACCATGGCCGGCAGTCGCTATTAAACTGCACGCGCCGAGGAAGACAAAATCTGCCGTTACTTTGCTATGGCACTGATAGTTCTGAAAAAGTAAATTCGACATGTGATTCAAACTCATCGACAGCCCGTTGCGTTAATCAACTGTTGTATTGCATTCCATTTCACCGTAAATGTACATATCACTGATACGCATAGTAGATCATCCGATAAGTTGTATTTATCAGATTGCGGATCTTTATGCGAACTAAAAATTGTCTGCGTCGATTGCAAGGAACTGAAACTATTAGGTCTATTCATTTCTCTCGATTCTAATCCCTTTAGATTATCGCCCTATGTTTATACGACACGGCGTGAAAAGAATAAACATATCCGCGGCAAGAACTTATGAGACAACCTAATAAATAAAATGTTGTTTCTTCAATTTTCGAAAATTTTCTTACTATTTTGAATTTCATCTACATATTCAATTCTGCTATAAATTCGTAAAGGTCCGCAGTCTGGTTATTATGAAAGCGACAAAGGTGTTTTTCTTTAAACACCGAAACTGAGTTTTCCTCCAGGAGACGCAAGAGACGACTCGTGGCGAGGGCCGGCGCGAGGCAGGTTCAGCGCGTTCGCCGCAACCCGACCCCACGGTCTATGAAAACTCATCAGACATTTTGCAGGACCTGAAGTAGCAAACTCAATCAATTTTATTAACATTCTTTGTACTTACAATCAATAATTCCGTATTGAAATTTATATTTATACAGAGTGCGACCGAATAACATGTACCAGCGGACAGGGGGTGATTCTACAAGTGAATATTAATCGAAAAAAAGGAATAACATTTTTTCGTATGACGAATGGTTTTCGGAAAAATCGCGGTTAAAGATCCGTCAGATTCGCGTGCTCTAGTATACGCAGGAAGTAGAATAGGTCGGTCATGGTCAGACGCGACAGTGCGTATATTCGCTGCATTTTCAAACTCGGTTTCCCCGGAAACGTAGCTTCGGATGAAAAAATGTTATTCTATATTTTTCTCTTATTTTCTCATAAGGAATCACCTCGTGCCCGCTCGTATATATTATGCGGCCGCACCCTGTGTACTGAAATTTAAGTATAGGATTTGAATGTGTATTCCGACCCCGCAAAAGGTCACGCCGGCCCTGCTCGTGGCTCATGGGATGACCTACTACGCACACCGTAATTGTACACGATGGGCAATGCTCGAGCGTGGAAAACTCTTACGAAAAAGGGGCGAGAAGTTCCTTCTCTGCAGGCCACTTGAAAGAGGCTGAGATGCCCGTCGGAGTCGGCGACGCCGAACTTATTCCCGTGCTGCGAGAACCGCACGCGGGTCACTTTCGCGAAGGTTCCCGGTTGTCTTGGAGTGGCCACAGCAGTCTGATGTCCCCATTCCCATAGCGAGACCGATCCATCTTGCGAACCGGTCAGGTCTGTTCGCGGATCGACGACACCGCCGACACGGGGTAAAAATTAGTCAGTTTCATTTTCGGCCGGATATTATGTATTTCGTTATTCCTCGACGGGCAAACGAGGCGATTGTTTTGCAAGACTGATCGCGCGAGAGAGGGGCTAGCTTAACAAACGGTATGCTTACACAACGGCAACAGTGGATGCGACGAGATTCTCCTAATGCCGTCGATTCTATGCTTCAAGATCTGTTCGAACAAAACAAAGCAAGCATTAAGTCGAGGTTATACGGTCCCCGGTCGTTTCCATGTTTCGCAATTGATAATTTCAAGTTAAGTATTATATCTAGAGCAAAATTCTCGTGAGAAATCAAGGGTGATCGAGGGAAGATCAGGAGGGGGGATAGGGGTGGAATCAGGGGAGAAATGAACATCGAATCGAGGACAGAAAATCGAACGTAAATATTAGACTACACACGCGTATATCGAAATGCAACCGGAGAATAAAACATGAGAGAAACAAAAGGGATAGATGTAGGAGAAACGTATGCTCGTCGCATACGCACAATTAAGGTACACGATACAGCATCAACTCATACCTATTTAGTCTGACACAGTCGCGGAATTAGTTGGGCTGTATGTTTCCGTCATGCTAGGCGGGGGACACATTTATTCGTTCTCTGCTATGACGAAGTCTCATCGAGAAACTACGATTCATCAAGCTAGGACTAAAATGGCCGCTCCGTGGACGTGTACGCGAACACATGTCTTCTTGATCGGTTGATGAGATTGCACGTCGTGTAAAGGTCGGCGCATACTAGGACGCGCCAGCACCGTCTCTCACAAGTAACACCACCCAACTCACTGATTTGAGTGAAATTTAACGTACTTATTAAACACCGAAAAATATTAAATACGTGTTCTTTTGTTCCGGCTAAATACGCTTTTTTAGGGGTAGAAAGCACCCCCCAATCTTTGGAGATGGAAACATTTGTTGGTAATTATTTCTTAAAGGATACAGTTTCTAAAAAGCGTATTTAGCCGAAACAAAAGAACACGTATTTAATACTTATCGGTGTTTAATAAGTACGTTAAATTTCATTCAAATCGGCGAGTATCAGTTGGGTAGTGTTAATTGTTAGGAGAAAGTCAAAACGCTTCCACTGGTCCGGTGCGTCCTAGTGTGCGCGGACCTTTATCGTACGTTCGCACGTACTGTGGAGAGATGACAACAAGAAGAGGGACGAGACTCGTGTCCCCACTCTACGTTCCCCTTCCACGACGCTATTCCCCACCCTTCCGCCTCGGTCACGTGACGCGTTTCATCTCTGTCGTGCATGTATCCTGCCATGACACTGCTGCCAGGGACCTTCTAGTCATCTCCCCACAATACGTGTGTATATTTGCCGAACGTTCACTTTGTTCTATTCGTATTCACGTTCACAGAGACGTTCCCCAGTCCATTTCAACGATCGAGGCAAAAGCTGATCGCATCGCGATCCCCCAAGGTCTACTAGAATAGAACGCAGCCTGCCTTTGCTTCCGTTCGCGTCCGTGTTTCAACGGTTAAAGAAAACAAAGCGTCATCGACTGACCCACGTCCGTCTCTAGTACAGGCCGGAACACGGTAAACGCAAAGAACAGGCGTGGATTCGACCCGACACGCGGGAGTCCCACACTACACCCTTCTGGGGCGTGCGTAATGCATTTGTTTTACCACTCCCTTAAAAAACAAGGCCGGAACACGGTAAACGCAAAGAACAGGCGTGGATTCGACCCGACACGCGTGGAGTCCCACACTACACTCTTCCGGGGTGTGCGTAATGCATTTCTTTTACCACTCCCTTAAAAAAAAAGACCGGAACACGGCCGATTCAAACTGATTTGAAGTCGGACCAGCTGATCGGACTGATGGCTGTATACGATGCTGCCACATTCGCGTATTCCGGCCTGTACCAGAGACGGCCGTGACCGACCGCATCGAATCCGATCGAATCGATTCGAATTTAAAGAGAAAAAGCTAGTAGACCTCGCGGTGTTCCGATATTCGGAACGATTTGATAGTTTGCTTGTAACGCGGCTGGATGGAAAGCATGATAGCGCCTAAATACTACAGACGACATTCAGAACGAACAAGATGCTCAGAATTTCTATGTATGTATGTATAATAAACGATGGGATAAAACTTTGTTTACGCATGCAACGTTACGAGAGGAAAATTTATCAATTTCTCGGCGTCATCGATCGCTGATGTTCTTTTGGTTTTTTTTTTAACAGTTTACAGAGCGTTCGCGATCCAATTAAACATTGTTTAGTCCAATAGAGGAATAGGAAATCTTGATCTAACACGGAAACGCGCGAAATTTCCGTCTCTTTGATCTGTATGGTTTTTATGTATCTCTCTCTCTCTGTATATAATGTACGTATGCATGTATGTATGTATGCACGAATGTATGTACGTACGTGTGTGCAGAAAAATAAAAATACACCGAATCAAAAAATTTTGATTTCATGTTCCACTCTTTTTTTTTTTTTTAATGGTTCAATCGGTGGAACGCGTGAGTTTACGGTCCGAACACTATCGATTGACGATGAATGTAAATAATAATAGCGGCTACGATAATCGAGAGAACCAAAATCTAGATTAACGATCAACTGCAAAGAACGATTCCTTCACACGATACGATACTGTACGATGCGATGTAAATACTGTGATACGATCATTACTTGTCGCTATTGCTTCTCGTAAGACAGAACGGTCGCTTGAAACGCATCAAGGAGACATGTACTAGGTTTTACAGTGCAGACTTGTATAGTGTTCGATTGATGTGTCTCTCTAGAATTTAATCATTTGTCGAATTAAATCGATTACGAGGTATCGGTGTGTTCAAGGGAAATACGCTAAACCACGGCCGTCTATAGTGCAGGCCGGAACATGGTCAATTTGGCAACTCTGTCTCGGTCCAATTTGAAACTCCTTCAACACCCTGAAATGGGCGGTTCCTGAGGTCATTTGTAGCGACATTTTTCTTTTGCAAAATGTAAGCTTCGTTTAGGAGTTATTAACGAAAAGCACGGACCAATCAGAGCGTGGCTACAGCGGACGGACTCTGGCTCAACCAACGGCAACGCGACGCTCAGCGGGACGTGTCGGACCCAGGAACCGCCCATTTTAGGGAGTCGAGGAAGTTTTGAGACACCCTGTATACACTAGTGTGCAAAAGAAAGAAGCGGCCAGTATAATTATAAGATATAATAACAAAAAATATCTTCACGCAGAAATTGTATCGTACAATGATAGATTTATTGCATTTAAAGTATTAGATAATCCGCACTAACACGTTCTCTAAGAACTATATACAGGGTGGCCCACATAACTCTGAACAGCTCAATATCTCGAAAACTATGCCATCGATTTTAAAGTTCTTAGTCTTAAATTGCATGGAACTGAAGGGCCTTTCTGACTACATAAACGTGAAGTGGCCTCCCTTCCCCTTTAACGGGGGAGGGGAGGTACCTTTGTAATTTTAAATGGAACCCCCTATAAAATGTTACAACTCGAAACTTCAAACTGTTATATCTCATCATGGAAGTATCTGACAAAAAAATGTTTCAGACAAAATTGACTTGTTTTTTCCTGTAGAATCTAAATGTGTAACATTTTATAGGGGGTTCCATTTAAAATTACAAAGGTACCTCCCCTCCCCCGTTAAAGGGGAAGGGAGGCCACTTCACGTTTATGTAGTCAGAAAGGCCCTTCAGTTCCATGCAATTTAAGACTAAGAACTTTAAAATCGATGGCATAGTTTTCGAGATATTGAGCTGTTCAGAGTTATGTGGGCCACCCTGTATATGTAATGATATTTGGTCCCCTCAGGGTTTCAAATTCATTTTACCAACTTCTCCCCCTTTTACCACTCTTCACACTATCGCCTTAATTTCCAATTTCACCAGGACCTACTTTTTATTAAGGTGGGTTCCGAACCACCTATTTTGCCAACAACACGTGAAAAGCACCCAAGAGGGACACCTCCCGGCTTTTTACCGAGCGGTCACCCATCCAAGCCGCCTTCCACGCCCCACGCTGTTTTACTTCGGTGATCGTACGAGAACCGGTGTTTTCAGCGAGGCAATGGTCGTTGACAAAATAGCGGAACTTATTGTGTTCTTATTTGATTTTTTGCGCTTTCCTATTAAATACAGCCGGGTGCTTCTTTCTTTTGCACAGCAGTGTCTGATCGGACTGATGTTCTGCCTGTATTCCGGCCTGCACTAAAGACGGCCGTGGTTAAACGCATTATTGTATGTATAAAGTATTCTTCGAGTTCTGTCAATGTTTGAACAGCTACTATACCAACTATCGTAAAAAGCAATAATAAATATTAGCCAGTTTGATCGCAACAGTGTGTGCAACAGTTGCTAGAAGCAACACTGGGTCGAGTACCCTTATGATATTACGAACTAGAACGAATCGTTTGGAAAATAAATAAATAGAACGAGGGACGAATGAGCGAACGAACGAATAAATATGAATGACAGAAACGATAAAATGAATGACAGAACGTTGGTGGTAATGACGATGACCGTGGCAACAAGCGACGACGATGATGACGATGATGACGATGACGATGATATGATAATGTTGATAACGTTAACCACAATGAGGGTGACGTTGATGACGGCGACGAGTGACTAAAAAACGAAACCGGAATAAATCAAAGAAAGTACCGAATGCGAAACTGGCACTAAAATACTATTACAGAATATATCATATTATGCAGGCTAGAGTCTGTTTAGAAGTTAGTCTCACCGGCTGCAACAAGTGTTTGCTTCTATCGGCAACAAACTGACAGAAACGCAGGTCGTGGGAGCCAGGAAAAGCGGGCATCCCCTTCATCTGAGCGAGCGAACGAGCCACCAGGTCAGTGACGTCGGTCAGACGCGAACCAAGTTACACGTTAGGCAAGCATTGAACAAGGAACATTGTTGTCTGTCACCAGTTGTGCTACTCTGACGTGACCCAGTGCGACGGCTACTCAATGACTACTTATTGGCATTGTCGAAACCAATTACAGCTGTCGAGGCTTCCTTCCCGCTCTCTCTGTCTCTCTCTCTCTCACTCTCTCTTGCTCGCTCATTCCTCTCACTCTCTCTTTTTTTCAATTTTTGACTCTCCGATCAATTAGAATGTATGGTAATCACTAGACAGCGGATCTTTGTGCAAAATAAGAAATGTTTGTATTTTTGCTTGCGTAATGTGGAACCGCAGCACCCCCTATTTCCACTTGATGTTATCGATAACATTTAATATAATGAGTCCTTCTTTTTTCAATTCTTTCTCTATACTTGTACAATGTATAATCCTTAAGCTTAATGCCAGTAGCCATCCCCCTTTTACACAATTTTAAAACAAAGGCTAAACATTTTCTGAAGCAGCACCCCCACTAATTTTAGCCACGAGCCGCTACTGGTTTGCAATGATTCCAAGACGCAGGAGCCAGATGAAAAATTTTTTCTTGTCTCAATTATCTTATTGAGCTGAAATTGATGTGCTTAAATTTTTTTAACAGGACCACTACTTTAAATTGTGCGTAACCGTTTTTGTCATAAATGCATAACATCCGTTGTCTAGTAATCAATGAGTACGCAACACACACGTCATACCTTTCAGGGTACGTTTATGTTAAAGCCGCGACAAGCGATCAGAGCGACGATGAGAGCGCAGCGTGTAAAAATACATTCTAGTCTTTCATAATGGAGGTGTTCGAGTCGAAGCAGCGTGCATAGCTACGCTTACCAGATGATCAACAATACAAGCGTGTCAGAACCGATTTTTGTTCGCTGTTATCGTCGTTCTAATCGTTGATACGTAACCATATCGACGATGGGCATAGACAAATTAACAAGCAAACTGTTTATCAACCGAAGAGATGGAATTCGCCGTAACAGACTTCCCTTGGATCAGTTGTGGGATGAAATGAACAATGGAACTCTCCAAATTGATATCGTTTGGCATTAATATGCAGGGTGTCTCAGGTTTTAATATTCAAACTTTGTCGGTATATTCTATGGCACTGAATAAGAAAAAAATGTTACGTAAACATAAAATATGAAATACATGTAACATAGTAAGCCAATGTTTGCAACAACAGCAAGTCGGTTACTATTTCTAATATTTAGACTCCGAATTTGATGCATTTATGACAAAAATGAGTAGGTGCAAGTTAAAACCGATATATTTTCACCACATTAAAATTATTAGTAAAAAATATAAATTTATATTTAACTCCAGTGTCTTGCAATTACTGCACAATCTTCTTATTTTGCATAAAGGTCCGGAGTCTACTAATATTACTTGTATTCCATATTTTTGTTGTAATTAGAATGCAGATCACAAGAGTCAGGTGCCAAATAGAAAGCTCTTTCTTTTTTTAATAATTCTAAATTTTTCAATTTGTTCCTCTATTTTAAATTGTACATACACAATTTTGCCATAAATGCATAAAATTCGCAGTTTAGTTATAACTTTTTAATAAACCTCCATGTGACCTATGTTTACATAATATTTTTTTAAATCTAGTGTCACAGAATGTACCGATGAAGTTTGAACATTAAAACCTGGCACACCCTTATAGAATGCACGCAACGGTTGAATTTACTGTGTAGACTTTTTCTGATACGGAGATAGACAATATTCACTCTTCTTCTCCTCTTGACGACCAGAGGAAAGACATTTCTGAATTATCTATAGCAGCTTCAGCATAAGCGTACCCACGCGCAATCCCATTTCCGTGATCCTTCTCAAGAAACAAGCCTCGAGGTAGCCGCGTTTGAAAATGTGATCCATGTAATGCGAACTTTTTTTCTCAAATGCCATGCAACGACGCACAGTGGTGCAAACGCGAGAAAACCCACTGTTAACGCGTTATTCACGAGCATAACATGCCAACGTTCAATATTTTGTATCAATCTTTCCGCACAGATAAATGCACGATAGGCAGAGCATTGTTCTTTGTTTCCGAAAATTCATCGATTCTAACTACAACGATGATTTTACTAGGAGTTGTTTATGATACATAGTAATATTTTTGGTAAATTTTGTCGATTTCGAGGGTCAAGCGAACCACTGTGAGTCGGTCAGTTTAAATCCTTCTCGAAGAGAGACAGAAACGAAGGACATCGGGAACACGTTTGCCCGGTACTATTCGCAGGTTTTCAAAGGTCTCGTTGCTTTTGAAAACATACGAATTTTCGTACAACTTCCGTAAGCGTTACGCGTGCGTATGGTCGAAATCGGAATAATCGAATTTCGCAGTTTTCGTTGCAAAAATCACGGTACGAGGACGCTCGTGATAAATGGCAAAGCGATCGAATGAAATTCTGAATACCGGTGACCGAAACGATTAGTCGTCGCTTAGCTCTCCGTGCTCGAATGAGTTCTTTTGATCCAAACATTCCTGATGTACATATTTCCTTGTATCGATCGTAAATTGTTAATAATAAATGTATTAATGCTCTCGGCGCACGGGTTCGATCAATTGTTAATTAATTAATAGCAATTTTGCAATTTATCACTTATTTAATTTCAACGTTTCGGTCTTGTTTCAGACCATTCTCAAGAAACGATTGTGTCTGTAAATTAATTGTATGTTATACTAATGCGTTGTAAGTTAAAGATAGTTAGGACCACTAATACTTACTTGCTATATGTAGGATGAACAAACATATTTTTGAAGTTAAATAAGTGATAAATTGCAAAAAAAATTGCTATTCATTAATTAACAATGATCGAACCCGTGGGCCGAGAACATTAATACATTTATTATTCCTGATGTACGTAACGTCGCGCGAGAGAGAAGGAGAATTCGAAAATACATGACTATGTACATACGGAGTAGAGAACATCGGACAGGTGAAGAGTATCACAATCGTCTTAGGTTAGGCCGGAGCAAGGACACGACACGACACGACACGACACGATACGACACGTACGGTACGGTACGGTACGGTACGATACGGTACGATACGATCCGATCCGATACGTGAGATTTCAATCGACAAACATACGATCGAAGAGTGCTCGATATGTATTTGAATTGCAATCGCGAGTCGCATGGTCGACATGGTGACGAATCTCCAGGATAACTTACCACGCTGGCTCCTCTTCCGCTCTGACTAGCGATGCCGGACTGGGGTTGGGGGCTGTTGTTCTGTGGACTTTGAGCGAGCATAGGTCGATCCGCTGCAGTCTAAAAATCAACAGCATCTTTGAAATCGTATAGCACGGAGAGCAAGATACATAGACCGATTCTGATTCGCAAACGTACGTTACGAATCGTGGTTTTCCACGTTTACCTGAATAACCAAGAAACTGGTTGGTTGCACCGCTTCCGGCTCCGGCTGTTTGTTCAGATTGATCAGATCGAATTCGCATTCGTCTTCCAGCCAAGACGGCAGCTCGAGCAACAACGATATATTCATCTCTTGAACTTCGCGCGGCGTTGCCAACGCCATTAGACCTGGATTCACCTGAAAAATACCATGGATGCCGTTCGATCGTCGGACAGGGAGGAAACACGTGGGTTTTCCGCGTGGAGGATAAGTCACCTGGTTCAGACAGAAGGCGCTGATGCTGTCCTGTTCCTTGTGGATGATACGGACAGGCTCGGGTAAGCTAGTGGTCCCGCTGTCGCTACCCTTGTCTTCCGTCGTGGTTCCGCGATTCAAATGATCGATCGCGCTGTGATTGCTGTCCAGTATCGACGACAGCGATCTTCGTTTACCGAACACGGCTCGTATGAATATATCCTGTACCAGTTCTTGCCTGATCAAGAAACACCAGAGTCGATTGGCCGGAGCTGCCGATGCCAACCGCGTGCTGAACCGAACAGACAGAACAATTGATAGATTGGTTTGGTTCGCGATCGTTTCCCCGTCGAACGCTGTATACATGGAATCGATCGAATCCCCATCTTACTTGAACGGTGTATTGCCTTTCTCCAGCAACGATCGATACTTGTGTATCGCCGGTTTTCCCGGTGTAGGCGTTGGGTCGGGTGCGCATCCAGGAATGTAATTGATCGGCGGTGGTCCCTTGTTGTCCAATTCTTCGCGCAACGTTTCCTGCCACTGGGCTACCGCCGCCAACGTTCCGTGCGTCAACGGGCTGCTAACGGGTAATTCTGAAAGAAATGCCAATGCCGTTTTTACTCAACATCGAACCGAGAGTTTCTGTAATCTGCCGCTGTAACTGGAAGTACCTTGCATCTCTATGCCAGCGACGTTTAAGAAGTCCTGAAGTTGCCGTTGCAGTATCTTCACTATAGCTAGTCGCATAACGCACCAGCTATGCGAGTTCGGGTTCGAGTGCTCCGTATTGTCCTTTGGTTTAATCTTTGGCTTCGAGTTGGTGTCGAACACGTCCTCCTCGTCTTCGGACGAATCCAAATCCGACACGGCCGAGTCGGACGAATCGTAATCGATTTCGTCCGCGTATTCGCTGTCTATGTGCGGCTAACCCCGTGGAAACACGATGAAGCAAAAACAACGAAGAATCAAGTCAGCCACACGAGTATCAAGGAGAAAATCACATGGTACACGATGGTGTCGTAACTAAACGTACAGTGTTGTTCGAATAAAATACAATGACAACTTACCTTCATTAAAAAGTATGAAACCATGCTCATTTGGGGCGGTACAAACTGTTCTCTGTAAGTGGGCTTGTCCTCTTTCATGTTCGGTTGCTGGCCGGTGAACTGACCCAATAGTTTCATATTCAACTTTACTCGTTGCTTCGTCAACGACGTCATGGTATTCCATACAGCTCCCGCTGTGCTTTGCGCTTCGTTGGAGGTACCGTCGCCGGATTTGTCCACCGTTCCTGTTCCCGCTGCCGCTCCACAAGCCTGAACAGTTCGAGACAAGTATGAAATATCAAATTTTCGCGCAAAAGCTTCCGGAAAAGCTTCGAATTACGGAAAATGAAAAATGTGAAAACCACGATCAATAAATTTGAATATTTTTATAATTTTTTACATTATTTTAACCATCTTCTACCCGAGTCTCTCTTATACTTCGGTTTCAGATGGTTCACCCTGTATGCAGACTGTATGCGTTGCGCATACATAATATTTTTACCTGACTGGTTGTGCTCGCGACTCGCAGTAATTTCTTGACACCGCCTCCGAAGAGGCAAGACCAAGTGCTATTGTCGAAACATTGTCCCACGAGCCTGAAAAGAATGTGGCTGTCGCAACTCCACAGAGCGTAAACGAACAAGCTCATGTAGGTTGCCACGAAAGCTTCGCAGAGAAGAATGTTCAGCTTCGGCGTGTCCTCGTCTTTCTCGCGGGCTAGCAAGGACCGCAAGTTCGTCACGCCAGGCCACTTGGAGGGCGTCGTGTTGATGCACACGCCATCGTCGGTCGAGTATCGTCGATGCTGCCGATTCGAGGCAACCAAGTGTCCACCGGAAAACGCTTCAACTTCCGCGACAGCTGGAAAACTATATGACGGCGGTCAATTCCGAATCAACGATAGCCTCGCGAAACCTACCTGTCCGGTTGTTGGTGTTTCATGACGAAAGTATCGGAATCGCAGAGCGACTGATAGATACAAGCGCTCAGAGCAACCGCTAAATCCCTCATTATAAACACTTCGCTGTAGTGCGTATTTCTCGTCGGCATCGGCGGTTTTCGTAGTTCCACCAACGTTTGCAACATGTCGTGGGCGAGCGACTAAACAGAAGAAAATAGGATTAATCGTGATTGTTCGTAAAAAACACGGGGCACTTTTAAACACTTTTAAACGCTTTTCGTAGATACCTGCAAGTGTCTGACCGGATCTGCTACAACAGTTTTGTTGCAAGCCACGCTGGCGCTCAGCAGAGGCAGCGTGGTGGGGAACGGTAGAGGACTGAGCAGTTGTTGTTGCGTCTTTTCTTGTTGCAGTTCTTGCAGTAAAAGGACGAGCTCCATTCTTACCGACGCCAAACCTCCGCCCGATTCTCCATGCAACGAACAGTAGGAAAGCAACGTCCGCAAAAGAGTTTCGTTGGCTGAAACCGACGTCCGAGCAGATTTTTATGTGAAGGTCTCCATTGCGTTCGTATACGTACAAATATAAAGAGGTCGCGCGTAAGATATACACCTTTCAACCATTTCTTTCTTCGCACGGCTCTCTGCACTTTGGCCTCGAAATCTAATTTGTCGGCAACCAATATCTCGTGCAACGTCGGCTGTTCACCAGGCCTGCTGTGCGACTGTATGTCGTCCACCATACTTCCTCCCTCGTCTACGAGCAACAGACACGATAGCTACGATCAACTTCGAACCGTACAACGTTTACGACGTATCGTAAGCACTATCGTATTTGAGGCTAGAAACCGTACTAGAATAGCACTTACATTCCGAGACGTTGTACGCGTCTCCGTCCGAGTTGATGCTGTAACTGCAAAGCTGTCTGAGGGCGTCAACTTCTCGTTCGAGCCACACGTACAGTTGATATCGTAGTTGTCCTCCGTCCACCTCGAAACCCGTTGCCAACGTCGACAACTCTTCCATCAGAATCTTCAGACAGGCGACAAATTTCAGTTGCTGCGCCATAATGTCCAACTGACCCGACGTTTTTCCATTTTTTTCTGCGAACAACGACGCGGGCTTGATTATTTCCGCTTTCGCGACGCAACGACAGCAGCTCGATCGGAAATGTTCACTATCTCACCCTCTTTTTCCAGCAGTTTGCCGTCATCGGTCACCTTTCCGTCTAGTTTCATGCTCATGGGTGGACTGTCGGAATCGTTGGTTTCAGCCGGGTCGTCGTCCCAGTTCAACACCAATTCGTCGTCAGTTTTGCGACTCGCGGGTTGGGACCAGTCGAACAAACCTAAAAGTCGGGGTGCTTCAACGTTCGATCGATCATCCGTCTGAACAAATAAACACGTACCTTCGCTCTCGTTGGTCTTCTGCGGTTGGTGGTCCCAGCTAATGATGCCCGTATCTATCTGAGAGTCCTGCTTGCGGGACTTGACTGGGCTGCTCAATAGATCTTGGAAACAAAATAAACGATAGAGGAAGAACAAATGAGCAATGAGAGTGATAGCGAATACCAGAGAGAAGCCAATTCCGCTACAAGCGGAAGAATCGTGTAACGACGCAACATTCTACTTACTAGGTGAATCCTCGCAATTGGTGTCCATTACTTTGCTGGGTAACTTGGACAGAACTTCGAGGGCAAGAGCGGGACAGCCTGCTTTGAAGTGTGCGTGGGCCGTTGTAAAATACAATTGCCTCTCCAACGGGGTGATACTGTCTTCCAAAGTTAGTTGCTTGTCAGGCTGCGTTTTGGTGTCCGCGCCGTAACTAAATCCGGATATCACCACCGAATGTCCTTTCTTCTTGTCTTGCGCGGTGGACGCGATGTATTGTCTGATCAGCAACGGGTGCGTTCGAAGGTAGACGTAGAAGTTGAAAACGTTTGGATTCGCTGAAACAATCGCCGATAGTTCAGTTCAGAGTACCGAGAAGACATACAAACTGTTGTTCGCGTGTAACGTCTTCCTCCTACCTGTTGCGCCTTCGGGTTTATCAGATTCGTCGTTGTACTGCGGATGCAATGTACCGACGTTCGTCAAGAGCAACGTGTTCAACGATCCTGTGTAATCCTTTAGGATCCACAACGCCATGCTACGCAGGAACGGATCCGGCTGTGCCTTGTTCATGTCTTGGTTTTGTCCTTCTTTGTCGCAACCTAAAATCTCTTCGTAGAGCAATCTTCTCAAATTCGGCGAGGTGGTGTCGTCCTCGTAGAGCCGAGCGATGACCATGGCCAGCTGGATATCGTTCAATTTGTGCAAACAAACGTCGATAGCGTCCTTGAGCGCGCTCGCTAAAAGAAAAAAGGCTGCGGCATGTTCGAATCTCTGTTTACCGAGCAAAGCGAAAGCGTTCTTCAAGGCTGCCTTCCTCCAACGATCCTCCGTGAAATTGTTCGAGAAGAACGCGGTCATCCTCTCGTCCCTCTTATTTCGGAAAAGCCCCCAGACCAGACTCTTCTTTTTCATGGCGAGGTAATAGAGCGCCGCGTCGAGGGGCTCTTGTTTCTCTTGGAAAGCAGCCTTTGCGATCTTGTCGACGCACCGTTTCAACACGGTGTTGCTCCTGATCCACCAACCCAGCCCGAGCTCCTTCAACACGCTCCACTTTGGCTGGCCTTTCGCGTAAGATGGTATCAAGCCGAGCAGCTCCTCCTCGGATTCGGAGTGAAACGCCCAGACCAGATTGTTCGAGGATATCCCTTGTTTTTGGAATTGCGCTCTTTGAGCGAGCGGAAGGCAACGGATCAAGTAATTGTAATGCTTCATGGCCAATAAGAATCTGAGGCCGCAGTCGTCCAACGAGTCCATCGAGACGGTCGTTCCGTCGGGAATGCCGGTCAAGTTCTCCTTCGCGATCGCGTTCTTTGCGGCGTCTATCGCGAAACGTTCCGCGAAATCGACGTTGCAAGTCGACACGGTGTCGGCCAGAGCGAGCAGGTGCATCTGATCGAGACTCGAGAGGCCGGGCAAATGGGTGTGCGTCAGCAGCCGCGAGAGCAATCTACCTTGTCTCGGCCCGAAGTGAGATATCCCTTGCCGTTCCGGGACCGAGGAGCGTCTGTCCTTCTGTCGCGAGCAGTCGAAATCCTCCTCGAGCATGTCATCCAACGACTCGTCTTCGTCCAGGTTGTTGTCGAACAGTTCGTTGTAATTGTCTTGCTTATCCTCCGTCGTGTGGGAATGCATCAGGTTGGTCTCTTTGTCCGCGATCAACAGCGTCCAGAGCGGCAACGGCGATATCGAGGTTATCTCCGCGTAATCCAACATCAGCTCTTCCGGGATCTGCGTGGTCGAGCCTCTTGATTCCAGAGGAGACGTGGTGCCCACGTAACTGACCGACATGGTCCTCGATCGGGACCATCCACCGCCTCCTCCACCTCCGCCACCGCCGCCGCCGACGCCACCGCCACCGCCACCACCGCCGCCTCCACCTCGCTGCCTCACGCTATCCTCGTCCGTTCTCAACGGGCAGGAACTTCCTATGCATCTGACCAGATGCGCCAATATAGCTTTCACCCATCTGATCTTCCCGGAATTCAGCAATTCCATCAACTGTTTCGGATGATACTGCGGCAGCACCGGGCAAGCGATCCGCGACGCCTCGAACAAACCGTAGTCTGGCATATAATCGAAGTTCAAATTCTCGTTTTGTATACCCCGTTTCTTCTTCGCGTCCAGCATCGTCAAGTTGATGCTGCTGACGCGAGAAAGATGCGGCATCGACGACACGTTCGCCAGTCGTCTCTGCGACGTTTCGTGCGCCAACGTTCGCAGATCTTCGTCCCGTAGATTTCGACTCGCCTGAAACTCGTCCGATTCTTGGTGCTGCAGATTCGAGTGGAAACACTCGTTCTTTGGATTCGGTTTCCATTGCGAGTAAACGTGCATCTCGGAATCCATCCCGACAACCAGAATCCCGTCCCTCACCCAAGATATTTGCATAGGCAACGGCGGAAGCCCGTCAGCCGTGGTCAGCTCGATTTTCCGCAGTTTCATCCACCGGATCTCGTCGACGAATTGCGGTTGCGCCAACGACGACGCCTTCCTCAATATCGGTCGGTTGTTGCTCTGCGACTCTTTCATCGCTTTCATGTTGGCTTGCGCGAGATCCGAGCAGACCGGTGTAAACAGCATAATCTTCGATCCTACAGCAACCGTCAGGATGTGCGAACCGTCCTCCTTCGATACCCAGTCCAACTGTACCAAATGCTTCTGCGTGAGCGGGCAGGTGTTGCCGTTCTCTATGATCGACTTCCGCAGGGACTGGAGTGTACTGAACGAAGGAACAGCCAGCAAACCTTTCGTAACAACACAGCTGTTATGAACTCGCTGATCTATCGATTTTCTTTTTTCATTCTACTGTAATCGCTCGCTCGAACGTATCGATTGCACAGATTATATAGAACGTACAGAGCACAACCGAACCAGCGATCACGGGTTTCTCGTACAAATTTCGATTTATTATTATCGACGGACCAACCAATATAATCCAACCGTTTATCCCGTTGAGTTGTGCTCTTTACTGTACTTTCACGGACATTAATTCTTTCTATTTACCTGCGTTCGATTTCGTGGTTTCGCCATTCTCGCCATTCCTCGGTGAACGCACGTCTTCGTGGCTGAGCGTTTGCAACACTTGGGTAAGCCTCTGTTTCTTTTGTAAAAATCTACTGTCGTAAAGGTAACTGAGATCCAAATGCTGGTCCACGGGGATTCTCGGCAAATGTATGTTCTTCAAGTGTATCGTGTCCTCGAGGATCCACTCGCTGCCACCGGTGCTCTCGCACTCGTAAATGGCCACGCACAGGTTCACGTAACGCGAGTCGGGATCGCTTTTTGTCGGTCGCGTGAACGACTTGCCGTACTTGTACGCGCACGCGATCCGACCACTATATGCGGCGCTTATGTTCAACGGTTGTCCTGAAACGAAGTTGACCTAAAGTTGTCTGAACCGTCGCCATTTTAACTCGAAACCAACCCATGCTTTTTCTAACATTTCCTACTCCAGTTAACCCACGATAACGCACCTGTAATGTCGATCGTTGATTCTTGATCCTTTCGCAACATTTCCCACTCGCACCATTCGTAACATAGTTTCTCGTCCGTTGGGTTCTTCGTCACTTTACATTTCCAGAAACGTATCGTGCTGTCGCTGCAAGCTGTCACTATAATGTACGGCGCGAAGCAGGCAGGGTATATGGAAGAGCTGCTCAAATGGCCAGCTGCTGGCGCCGCGTGTACCACCTGCGAGGACAATCGGATAACATGGTATGCAGTGTCTGGGCAATAAATAAATTTATTTAAATGAATAATTATTTAAGTCATAATTTAAATAACAAGTTATTTGTTATTTGGATATTCAATTAAAACGCAGAAATAATTATTTATTATTTAAGAAAGTCTAAATGAATTTATTTAAAATAATAAAGTTAATTGTTATTTACAAATACAATTTGCAATTATTATTTGTATTAACAAATAATAAATTAAAAATTGTATTTTTATCATTAGTCCGCCCTCCGGCGGGCTCAACCACTAGCGGTATACCTGAAAAGGTTGCTAGTATAGCAGAGAAAAGACGCGGACGGATTAGCTCCGAATCGGCCGATTATTTACAAACACCGCGCTCCGACAATTTCAACTCCGACAGATGGACAACACGTGCGACAATATACACGTGCATACATATACAAAATACAAGAAATAAGAGAAGACCAAAAAACTATTTAATTGATTTCTACCTCAATCCAAATAATAAATAAACTTTTATTTGCAAATAAGAAATAATAAATAGATTATTTATGGAATTATTTAAATAACTTTTATTTAAATAAAAAGTTTAGTTATTATTTGCAATTAAAATCGCACGTTTATTTATTATTTAATTATTTATTATTTAAAATAAAATTTGCCCAACACTGCATGGTATGCAGTGTCTGGGCTACTTTACGAATGTTGTTTATAGACAAGAGATTGTGACCGCGTATACCAACCTCGACACCGTCCGGCAACGGTAATTCCTGAGTACAAGCTTTCGTGGTTGTGATACGAACATGACTATTCTGTGGTCGTCTGTGGAAAAACGTATCGGATTCACCTTGACTATCGCGACGCGTTTGACTCGGTCTGCGAGATCGTTTACCCTCCGAGTAATTATATCGTCCGGGCGTACCTCCCTCCTCTTCTTCGTCTTGCACCAAATGAGAATCCGGAACGTACATCATAGATCCCGACAGCCCTGTGGAATCAATGGATACCTACGTAAACATTAATGGACGGAGGAGAATTCTGATTCTACGTTTTACACGCTTGCGTGCACATTGTCGAATCTAGTACCGGTGGTCTCCGGCTGGGAGGCTATGATCAACCGCCACATGTGCACCGTTGTACCGTTTTGCGTTCTTTCTAAAACCACTATGTAGAACGGTTCTTCGAAGATTGCCGACTGCTGTAAATCTACCATGGCGTCCAAGGTAGACTCCATCAAACCTAAATCGTTCGCGGACGTATTTACGCCAGTCTGCTTGTCGTCGTTTCTATCTCCTGTGATCAACTGTTCTTGGAATACGTGCAGGAACTGTGTGTTTTGCCAGTCCTACGTCCACATTGAGAAAACATATTTTCGTTAAATAGTAAAACCGCAAATGGTACGATTTCGATGGTACTCACGTGCGTTGCGTCGGCGATAGCATCCAACTTGATCACGCAACCGGGTCTCGCTGTTGATTGTTGCGACACTATCTCTATCGCGCAGTGAATGGACTGTCGGACACCATCGTCGGACGACATGTCCGTCGAGAGGCTCGACATCGAATCCTGTTGCACGAAAAACGATAAATCAGCGTGCAAGACCGTTCGTGGAAGATCTCGTTCGGATTTGTCTCGACGATCTTTGCGTTCCCGTTTCTTACCATCATTCTGCTTCGTCTTTCGCTGCTCGACACTTCTGCCAGGAGCGTTCTAGCGTCGATAACGGCTTGATAAACTCTCAAACTTTCCCCGTCGCTGGCAACGAAACACGCGCTCGGGGAATTCGACAAATTGCCCAAGGTAGTGCTCGGCAATAACGTCGGGATCCAGGCCACGTTGCTGAATGCCGAGATCTCGGGAGAATTGATGCGCGCCAATTCCGAAACTCCGCCGCTCTTCGACAAAGGTCCAACCGTGTCCACTCGCCAAAGTATCAACTCGCTGCAAAATCCCTGGAACGAACAGCAGTCAACATGTAATGGAATATGTGCGAGATATTTGTCAGAGATTTTCTATAGTTCGTTTTAGCTCGGTAAAAATTTCTTCTCACAGTGGGAGACACATCCTTCGGGGATGTTTTAGCGAATCCGGAGCCCGTCCTGTTATTCGAGGTTTCGCCCGAATCATTATCCCGGCATTGGGACCCAGAACATTCCGGTATATTGTGATGCGACGTTGTCACCAACAACGGTAACACCGGATGACACGTGATATCGTTCACTCGAAACCGATGCCCCGACGCCCTCGACGCATGTCCAATGCTCAATACCTGTCGTCAAAGCAAAGTTGCTCGTAGCTCTCTTACGTATATTACAGTATAACGAGTATATAATATGTTACAGCAAGCGAAACGTGCAATCGAAAATGTTGCAGCACGGTTTATCGAGCAACCAAAAGTGTTGCAGTAAATACCTGGGAAAATTTCGTTCTATCGGCAAACGTTAGTTGCCACAAATTCAATGTACCGTTCGAGTGTTTCGACACCATGGAGACGATCGGGCTAGGATGCGATAACAAATCGTTGACCGTCTCTTGATTAGTTTTACGAGTCTCCAGTTGTCCTTCTTTTTCTTTTCCAGAAGCATTCTGACCAGCCCGCGTGTCGGTAGTATTTTCAATATTTTTCAACAGTTCTTGACCCGCTTTCGACGTTAGCGTCGACTGTTCTTCGTCTTGTTCGATCAGACTCGGTAACGGTGTAGCGATTTCAACACCTGCGCCGATACAACATTCGATCTTGTGAATTTAACAAAATCTCCGAATTCGAAAACGGCGATCTTTGAAAACGCCAATGATATCGCTCACCGTCGTTGGACGTCTTCGTCGACGATTTTGCTACTTCACGGATATTTAACAGAGGACCGCCGGTGTTGTGAGAGTACATCGATACATTGTGACTCATTGTTGAAGCATCGCCGAGCGGAAACGCGTTAGGTATTCGCGTCGAGAATGATATTTGCGCTTGTCGAAACGATCCTGGATGGTATTCGTCCAGCCATTCGATATGCCAAATCAAAAAACTTCCGTCGATAGGATGAATCGAGAAAAGTAGATCCGGATTATGATGCCAATCCCGCAGTAACGTCTCTATCGTGGTGTCCAAAGAATCCGGAGCATGGTTCATCGAAGACGTTATATCCGTTGCGATCGAGTTGATAGACGTGGTATTACTGGAATACGAAAAAATTTCGTAGTTAAATGCGTTCACGTTCCCATAATTTCTTCGACGCGACGATAGCGTACCTAAGACTTTGATGCGAATGCACGCTGTGCGGTAAACTGTGATGCGAGGAGACCGTATGAGTCGTGTGATGTTCGTCGCTGCTATGTTCCTCTTGGCTCATTGATCGGACATTGCTACCCGGTTTTTGCGGATGTTGCAATCGTACTCCCTTTTCTACGATAGACAAAGTGATGGAATCGAATCGAATCGAGTCAAGCCGGTGTCGTATTCGATACAGTAAAAAAGAAGCTCACTCGAGGGACCTTCCTCTTCGAAATCGTGCTCCGCGTTCTCCATATCCTGCTGATGCAGTCCTTCCTCTTTTTCCACCACTTTGCGAGTCAGTTCTTGCAAAATACTTTCAGCTTGCATCGTAAAGTGCATTTCCTTATTGTTCAACCAGTGCAGAATAAAATTTGGTTCTCTCTCTGGATCTCCGGTAATCAAACTCGGTACTAACGGTATATCTACGACACGAAAGAGATGGATTGTTCGCGAGATAAGTACCTTCTCGAAAAAAAGCCAGAAGATACTAGCTACGTCTTACCAGTTTCCGCGTTGATACTAGCTGCCAAGTGGAAATGCATTCCTGGATAGTGACCAGAACCTTGATAATTATTATGAAAGTCGTGTACCGAATACGTCGAGGGTAAAGTTGGTAATGTTGGAGCCATGACGTGACCCGCCTGATGTTGTTGCTTTGCGTGTCGACGGATATGAAAACATGTTCTACGCCAAACACGGAAAATGTAAATACACCACGATATTTAATTGTCATCACGATTTAGACTTATTATTAGACAAAAATTTACATACTTCATGTGTTTCAGCCGCTGCATGAATCGGTGTTTGTGCATATTGTGATGTCGATGTTTACCATGATGACCATGCCTGTCGGAACCTTCGAACTGACTCATATTAGCCAAACCTTCGACCTCCGGTGGAATTGTTTCAGCCCATACTCGGCAAATATTGTCTCTGCAGGATGTGACCAGCATGTTGGAAACGGAACCCCTGCAGGAAAATAAAAAATTAATATAATCATTAACTTTTCAAATATTCTTTGCTCCTATGGTCAACTGTACATACTTTGGCATGTATTTGCTAGTCTTGCGCCAAGATAGGTGTGTGACTGCACGCGGATGAGCAACATAAACGAAGCTGTAACTATCGCTGCCTGTAGATTGCGAGACGTTTGTATGATCCACGTTCCTCGTTGAAAATACTAAATCAGTTTAAACATAACAATCGACAACAGTGTATCTCATGCACATAATATATCTGGTGGACATACAAGGATCTTACATTGTTTGTTCTCGAACCATATTTTAACTAATCTATCGTTAAATCCTGTGGTCGCGAATAATGTTCCATCCGGACTAAAACTCATCAGATGCACCGGCGTGGCTGTGCGACATTTCCAAACGCAATGCCAAGCCCCTGGTTCGTTTCCATTGGTCGAATCTCCGGGCGCAGGACTCTCCGCTTCTCCGCCAATGGAGAAAGTAACTGTGCCAGCTGTAAACATTCCTACAATTTATCAAATGTCTTTCACCGTTTTCAATAAAGTCTAATACAGATTTACACAGGGAGAGGTTCTTCTTTCACTCTGAATACTGACGAGAATGTACTTTCGTACAGGCACAAGTATAAGGTTTATTCGCGCAATATATAAAATAGAAATCAACTTTGGGGAAGAAATGTTACTGCAACTTCCATTAAATGAAATGAAATGAAACGAAATGAAATTACATAATGAATTACAAGCGTACAAATATCAAAGGATCAAGCTGGTATGCTTAGTAGATGCTGCGTCCAAAGTATGCAGAGGCCAATCGATTTTCTTTAGTTAGCAAGCAAAGAATCGCTTAGTTTCGGTCGATTCAAAACGCAGCTCAAGATATTGGCAAAATTCGTAATCGGTAAACGCATAATATCAAATATTTTGCAATTGAAATTCAGATAGTTAGCTTTTCCAATTTCGTGCTCGTATCGAAAACAAACTCACGGTCTGGAAGAACGTTCAGAGCATTTTCTTTTCGTCTGGACGCAACGGTATCTCCTGTTTGCGACAAATTCGCCTTTGCCGCTGCGCACAACGTTACTGTTTTGACTAACGACAAGGATGCTGTTACTTCGATCGGAACAGGCGAAATAACGAACAATGCTGATTATTCTTACGTCTAAACTACACAAGATAAACGAGGAACGCTTACATTGCTCTTCCTGAAAAGGGGTTATATTTTGATGCCATAATTGTAAAAGTTCTCCTCCGGTTAGTAGCCTCGTCCCTTCTAAATTCCATGAGAGAGAACCGATATTTGATTCCGTTTGTAGACTTCCGGTTTGTACCCATCGATATTCCAATTGCTGCGGATCGATTAAACAAACAAAAGAGATTAAACAATATTAAAACGACAAACTATATAAGAGTAAAGTTCGAGTATAAAAGAATTAATACAAACATGTGAGCAAGTGCTATGAATCAATGGCGTCGGTTCAAAAATGCAAACTTGATTCTCATAGGCTGCTGCTATTTTTCCTGTATCGGTACTGCAATCCAAGCAGCTGATTCTTATGTAATTGTGTACAGCTCCAGGAATTATCTGAACCCGTTCAAAGTTACTGGCCAGAATCACGATATTGCAACCAGCTGCGTACGCCTGCATCAAACAATACAATCATAACATTGTGCAAGGTTTACAACGATAATGATAGGAAAGCGTGATAAACGTCTTGATAATCTAGACAAAAGTAAACTATGCGACAAGCAACTATCTACTGGCTGGAACGACGACAATAAAAAATACCACACGTATATCTTTTTGAAAGTTAAAAACGTTGAAAAATTTTTCGTATTTTAATTAATGGATCGTTACGGCAATAACATAAATAATATACTGTAAATAATGAAATTCATCGATAGGAGGATAAACGTTCTTAACGTAGAAATAACTTCGTATATAGCGTAATTATCACGAAATGTAAGAAGACTTACCGTAAAAGAGATCCCCTCGACGGAACCGACGGCGTAACACCGATCTCCCGCATTACAGGCTCCACTTAATATTTGATGACAATTCATATTTCTCTCGTAAGACTAGTTCATTCTTCTCGAACCTGACCCGTGAATCAAAAACGTTGCTCGCGACAGCGATAGTCAACGGTTTTTCACAGCTTTCTTCAGCTATAAAGACGTGACGTTGTTCGATCCGCGGCCATCTTTAAATGGATTCCCACGGCCCACCGTCCAACACATTGCTATTGCTGCCGGAATCGTGTCGTGTCGTCACTGATCACTGAAAGTACTTATGTATTTCTGATATGTCTGTGTGCACTTACGTATAAGTATAGGTAGGTATATGCTGTGTAGAGTGGATCTCTGGTATAGATAGATAATATAGATTATATCATTCCAAGAACGATTCAAGTAGATTCTCTATTGTTCTTCAAAACTGTTTATCACGAGTATCAGGTCTAAGCGTCTAAGCTCGTAATTGTACATATTTGTTTGTAAGGTGTGAATTGTACTTGGGCGAATCGTTTGAAGTTTCCAAAGTCTTACTGCCATCTAGCGAGCGAACCATTGAAATCGTTCAGCTAGATGTCAATCTGCCGGCAAATTGCTTACATATTGTCACATATTGCAATTCTTTTCATCGCGAAATACATGCATACAGGTTATGTATGTATATGTATGGATTGGGTACACAGCTACGTCTTTTTTATATTAATTTCAATATCGATCAAAATGATAAATACGATGAAAATAATTCTGACATATGCCATTTCAATTCAGTGTATTTCAAATCAATTGACATTTTTAATCAGCGAGCGTCGATCGATATTTAAAATCGGTGATTGATGAATAATTTTCTCGTTCGATCAATTCTAATCGAAATATCGCGTACTTGCAACGTACGACGCGACTATCGATAATCAGTATTATTATGCTTTATTTCGAAAATTGCATACAATTTCACAGTTAATTTCTCTTCGATATAGAATCGACATACAAGTTTATTTGAAAATTGAAAAATCTAGAAACTATTCAATTATATGCGTAGGTATCTAGGTTTTCATTCGGAGAGTTGGCAGAGCATCGCGACTCCTCTCATGACCCAGTGTTCCGACGGTTTCGCGGTAGGTAAAGTCATAGCGATCACGAAATTGGTCGAGTGTCCTGTAGTTGACAAAATACCGCGTCGCTCGCTGGTTTTGTACACTGGGCAAAGATAGGTGCTTCCTTGTTTAACGTCGTCTTTCTTCACGGGGATCAACCATAAAAGAGGGACATTTTCGTAGAGCACTTTCGGCAAACTTTCGTCCAGAACCATCTGTTCCATGTTGAATCTCGCACCGTCTAAAAACAATCCGTACACGTAGACGCCGTCTTCCGGATGAGAGTGGATTTCGTCGGGTTGGGTCGCTTTCAACACGATGAAATCAAAATATAAAAGGTCTATGGGTATTTGGTATTTTCTCGCGTAATTTTGTCGGCTCCCGGTGAGAAATGCTTGGGTGAAATAAAATCCGGAGATCCAGTAAGTGTTCGGCGGTCCGTCCTCGTACCACTTCTGTGGATCGATTTCATATTATGCATGTATACATACATCCCAATCAAAACTTCAAAAAAGTAAAAAAATTACGCCAAGTACATGAATTGAATTGAGCCAAAAAAATAGAAGAAAGTAATATATCGCACAACAATAGAAGAAAATGGCAACACAAAAAAAAGAAGATCGCACAAAAATAGAAGAAAATAATAGATCAAAAAGAATATCTAATGCGTATATCGTAGAAGTAGAAAGTAAGTATAGTAAATCCTTGATCTAAGAGAAACCCTCTGATACGTGCTATTTTTTAGATCGTGTGCTGCTACTAATGTTATGCTTATGTATTTCTTTGTCGCCTTGTCGATCGCTGAACGTAGAAAAGGACAGGTCCGGACAGGCTCGCGCTGGCTGGTCGGGTGGAAGTACCCGATTCTACGTCATCGACTCTCGGACCACTCGTTACTCAGAATTAAATCACTAAATACAGTTCAAATGATAACGTGTTTAGTGTCATTTTAATCAGGAAAATGCCACAAATAAGTTGGCGAAAGTCATAAAAAAATTAAGAAGTTTTGTAATTGGATTAGTAGCGTAATACAATCGATATTCGTTTTTTGTAGATTCTACGGCTCCCGTTCTCTTGGACCAAAGATTTACTGCACATGATATTTGAACGAACTATGCCAATATTAGGCGAAAAATATGAACGGAATCGAAAGAATCCGTTTTTCCTGTTACTATTCTCTTACATGCAAGAACTCCAAGCGACGCAATAAATCCAGTACGTAACTGCCAAGCGGTTTCAAAGACGGATAAGAGTATTGTTTCCATAGCGCAGGTATCTTACTGGTTAGTATCGCGTCGTAAATATCTTCGAGTTCGAGAGACATCGTGATAAAGCCTGAGGATAGAACAGGGTAGTTAAATGCCTATTATCGTTTGAACATCGGTATCCGGTGTCGCAACTATTGTACTCGACGAATTTACAAAAATGAAGGTGATCGATTAAAACCTTTGACTGCTCTTTGGATGTTCTCCAAGCTAATTTTCACGCAACGAAGAAGCTTGTTGAATCTGCCCATCTCTTGTACCAAAACTGTGTTCATACTCTGCTTGTAAGACGTCGGATATTTCTGTAGCGTCTGCGCCAGATCGAAAGCGGCAGGTAGTTTGACCAAAATATCGTTCGCGATGCCACGTACTATCTCGTCGTTTGCTGTTTGTCCGGTGCCCGACTTCTCTGTTTCCTGTTACCAGCAAACGCAAATCCCTTGTACTCGTTAAGTCTGACTTAGCGTTTCCACATTTCTAGAAATGTGTGTCTACACGCGCGTCTGTTATCGTGTAACGGTCATGTATAATGTACTATATGAGATGCATGTACAAATATTATAATAGGTATTAGGTCATCAAGGATGCAATTTGTAGAAATTAAATAATTTAATTTCTACAAATTTCATCCTTGACGACCTGATGTACTCTATAAGTATGCAGGTCCGTCGATCATGTTCATCCTACTAACCTTTTTTTGATTCCCAAAGATCCTATTTATATATATGTCCGGCGTAGATGCAACATAACATTTTGAAAAGTTAAATTAAGGGTAGACCGAGACGAATTGGATCACTTATCATTTCATAGTAAAAAAAAAAGTTAAAATTTAGTAACAAGTGCCCATTTAACATGAACATTCGTAATAACAAATATAAACGAATTAAAAAGTTTCTCATTTATAGATAAAAAACTTTAGGAAACGTTTTAACTTTATAAAACATAACTGAATAAGAATAAGATCAAGGACTCTATATGCATTCAATCCTCCATATGTGGATCAATGGATTTTTCCTTACAATAAATGCAGTGTCACTCTCTTAATAAATTGTTTTTGCGATCATAAATTCATCAAAGTTATATAACTATTTAAATTTATAAAAAAGAAGTGACCCGATTCGTTCCATATCATAATAATGTTAAAGTAAATGAAATACCTAAACAAATTATGATATAATGGCGAAAATTGTATCAAATATTATTTCTGGACATTATACAAACTAATAATATTAAACACATTTAGATGTTAAATCTTGCCTTTTAATTTTAAATAAGAAGTTGTGAGCTGTGTATCTTAGATCTGTACTAAAAAGAACAATTGAAAGAGGTGACCTAGACGATTTTTACCATGATAGCATAACAAATTTCAAATATTTCTTATTCCGATCCGATTCGCCTCGGTCTACTCTACTAGAAGAAACGGGAAGCACGAATCAATTGTTTATAGTTTTAACGATATTTAATCGAGAATTTTAATTTAAAAATGTACTTTAAGATTAATTTATGCTTACTACCGTTGTTCGTATAGAGAAATCAGTTTGAAGTAGAAAAGGTATACATACCACGCGATCCTGAGATGCAGTAACAATCAAGTAAGAAACATGAAGAACACGACGAGTGAATACAGAGAGAAGAAAATTCCAATGAGACTTCTAGCAAAATACCTGAGTAAGTAGCAGCGAAGAGAACAGAGTACCCGTTTCTTGTTGGTCTTTGATAATGTCAGCATTTTCGTTCATACCGAAGACACTCGGCGCAACGATCAGAGGCAAAGTTCTTGTATATTCGACGAACGCTTCGTGTTCTCGAACGGTTGGACAGTAATATATGCTCGAGCTGTCGTCGAAGTAGTAAATTTTGTCGACGAGTAGTTCTCTAAAACGTCATTGGTCCGATTACCGACAAAAAACACAGAGCGAGAGGAACTGGAAAAAGGCTACAGAGTCGGGATACAACAATTGGTACCAAGAGATAAGGGTAGAGAAAACGCGAGTGCAAAGGGTTAAATGAGGGGAGGGAGATACCGAGAAGATGAAGATTACAGAAGGCGGAGAAGATGGGGAAACGAAGCAGAAACGTGGGACCACGTGAAAGATGCAGGGAAGAAGAAAGGATACTGAGGACGATAAAAAAAGTATTAGATAAAAACAGAGAAGGAGCAAAGTTAGATAGAGAGAGTGGAAGCAAAAATAGGATGGAAAGCCTGAACAAGGGAGGGAGAAAAGGATGGAAGGATGAGAAGATGGGAATAAATGAGATGATAGAATGAAAATAAATAAAAATATAGTAAAGGGAACGGGATCTCTTTGTAAGGGAACAAATATTTATATACATACATACGTACCAGTGGCGGCTCGCGTATAGACACTGTGGAATCACCCTTTTTCTTTAATTCTTTCTTCATACTTGTACAACATATAATCCTTAAGCTTTTTTAAAAGCAATTTTAAAACAAAGGCTGAAAATTTTCGGGAGAAACACCCCACTGATTTTAGTCACGAGCCGCCACTGACCGCAGAGCGAGATGAGGTAGAGAAAGAGCTCACTTGCAATAAAATTTGGATAGAATGGTGTTAAGAGTTCTGCGATCCCACTCGTCGGTCACTCTGCCGCCGTAATTGCATTCGCCAGTTAAGTATTTGATCGCGTCGAATCGAACGTCTTCGAATTGGTTGAGGAACAGATGCAACTGTAACACGCTGATCCGTAGGTCGGTCTCGTTGAATTCGTACATGATGTTCCAACCGATGGGGCCGAATTTCCGTCTTTCTTGCACGATCGCGTGGAAGAAGCATAAAGAATAGAGAAGCTTCTTGAAGTATTCCGGCTGAGAGCAGGATTCGAAGAAGTCGGGATCGCTGAGCGGATCGTTCGTGTAGGATCTGAGGATGTTGGCTCGGAGCCCTTTCGGTGGCTCGTTCGTCATTTTCACGCTGTTCTCCAAAACGGAAGAGGGGAAGTGTTCGGAGGGATAGCTCGTCAGCCACAGTCGGAACTCGGAGTGAATCGTGTCGGGCATCAAACCCTCGCAAATTTTCTCCAGTGTCGACATCCAGCTGATCGCCAGATGGCAATTTTGAAGGACCACCCAATTACCGACCATCACGGCTTTCTGAATCGTCTCTTCGGCAACCGGGCCTTGACCTGTCGGACCAAGTCGTTCTGATCGAGTTCGGAAGACCTAATAGCGAGCCAGTGGTCCCGAATCTGTACTCGCCTTGTCCAAGGGAAAGGTAGAAGAGCCGATTCGCGGAGTATCCCTGATCGTCCGCGAACGCGAGCAACAGCTGCGCAGGATCCGTTCCGGGTGTCAACACGAACACCAGCGGAGTACAGCTATTCGAATCGGCGTAAGACGATGCAAGATCGAACGGCGGTGGCTCGACGAACTGCGAACCCAGTTCCGCTGAAACATTCGATTCGATTCGATCTCGTTCCTCGCAGACGTTGCGCGAGCTTCACTGTCGAGAATACCTTCGACGAAAATTTGTATTGCCGGAACGATCTTGTCCGGACGAATACATCTCAGCACCAGCAGCCTCTCGAACGAATTCAAGTTGGCGTACGGCGAAGGGATCGGGCTGTTCTGCGGTTCCTTCGAATCGAACAAGCTCTTCCATTGCCCGGTGTCGCCGGTGAAGTCTTTCCGAATCCCCTGTAGAAACGGTAACGATGAAGAAATTATTAAAAAATTAGATCACCGCCGCGCCACCACCACCGAAATATCTACCTCAAAACCGTCTACCGTGTCGAGATTGCACAGTTGGTTCCATTGCTTGCTCGGCAGCCAAGTTGTCGGGTTCGCGTGCGGATTGTCGATACCGATCCCGCCGGTCAGAAGAAACATCCACTGCGGCGAGGACAGTTTCCCGCGTTGCTCGATCAAATTGATCGCCAATAGCAACGAGAACAGTAACTTGTCCTTCTCGAACAGAGACCGGCAGACGTTCGTGTAAAGGGAGAAGGTGAAGTACTTGATCAGATCGGAAAGCCGCTGCTCGACGGTCTCCGCTGGTTCCGTGTTGTCGATGGCCATCTCGTACAAATTCACGAACCACGGCAACGAGTATTGATACATTGGGTCCACGTTCGCCAGCAAACCTTCGCGATAAAATGAAACGGGCATCTGTCTACGTATAATCTCTGTATATAGAGTAAGGACGCGATCTAAGCCTTTCCTCGGTTCTGTGCGCGCGCTTATTGTTAGATCGTGCCCCGACACTAAAGGATGCCGAACGTAGAAAAAGTACAGCATGTAAACACGGACCGATGTAAGCGCGGCCGAAAACTAAGTCCATATCGTCAATTAAACCACTAAATCAGCTGAAATTGTGCCGCGTTTAGTGTCATTTTAATCAGAAAAATGCTAGAAAAAAAATAATGAAAAATAAAGAAGTTTTGTAATTGGATATTGGATTACACTGCTCGGTGACCGAGGCAGCTCAGTGGAATGGATAGCCGACGCGCTTAGATCGTGCGCCTCAAACCGCGCTTAGATCGCGCTATTACTATACTGCACACGGTTCTATTTATACGCAGCGATTCTATTCGAACGCACAAAACAGCGCGTGCACATAATACGAGGGTGATTCGAATATAAACGGTAATTTTATTAATCAATGAATGTATAGAAAAGAATTACCGTTTATATTTGAATCATCACTCTCGAAGTCTTTTAATCTTTTCACTGTATTAAATTTAATCTATGCTCATTTTACCGGTGGTAAAGAAAAGTACGGTCGAGTGTACCGCGATAGCCGTGTACTGTAATCTAGCAGCATCGATCGATATCTCCGTTTGCTCGGCGGCTGCCTGCTTAACTTGTATGTCGTCGCTCAAATTCTTGGACGACGTTAACACTTCGATGGCCTCTTCGTCCTCCAATACGTTCCCTTCGGCTATCGAGAGTATCTCCAAGATCTTGTCCTCCGTTTCCTTCAGAAGTCTGAGGAACGTTCGGTGAATCTCAACGGCCTCAAGCACCGACTGTTTCGAGAGCGACGAACCAACCTCTTATTCGTAGCACCCTGCACGATCAAGGCATTTTTCTCCGATTCCAAATCCGGTCGTTCTTTCGCCACCACGATACCCAACAATTGATCCTCCAGTCCGGTCGTCGTTATCATGAAGTTCAATAGCGTCACTTTAACCGCTATCTCCGGTAAGTAGTGCGGATTTCGTAATCTAGTGGTGATGTACAATCTGCGAACAAGACAATCCGTACACGATTTTAATCTTTCGCAGGTTTTACGGTACGCGAGGCACCGACGAGTTACTGTTACAGACTGCCATCCTTACGGGAGATTGTGTCACTCGAATAATTCGGTGTTTTCTTACGCCCTCAAGGATATATTCTGACCGGAGTAAGAAACAGAAGGCCACTGAGGAGATTTTCGGTCGGTGGGAGAAGGCGAATCATTAAGGAACCATATCGGTTCACAGATATTTCAGACGATGGGTTGGTTTTTAAGATTTAAAATATTAAAAACAAAACTAATATCAAGGAAAACAAATTTCTAGAAATATTGTACGTAAGAAAGTATTAGGGACAATCTTGTAAATTAATATCCATGATTATTTCAAACCTATTCCCTTTCATAACTTTTTGCACAATCGAGTATCTCGTCGATAGTGGAACTTTTAGCGATGTTAGTATTTCAGATCATTGATAGGGACCCACTTGGCTATATCGCTGAATAACACAGGGGCTGGCAGTCTTTAATAGTATCTCGTCTCACACAATAATGGGTGACTGTTAGCAATTTATACTTATACTACAACTTAGTCTGAACATTTAAGAACCTATTAGCAAAATCGTTTTGGTCGCAGTTGAAAAATTGATTTTTAGCCACGTTTTGGCGATACTGAACCGCTGTGCGTCTGTCCTACGCAGGAATACCTACTTGAAATCGACGTTATACTCGACGATCGAGTCCCCGAACTTTATACATATCGCTCCGCCCTGCTTGAACGTCTCTTTGAGTAGAACTGGTTCGAGAACGGCGTCTATTTCTTCGCCGACGTGTTCCAAAAGCACCGGCTGGCCAAACTGCAACGCGTTTTCCAACACCCGACCGTAATCGGATTGACTCAGACGGATGATGTTCAAATTATTTTGTCGCTCCATATTTTTGATCCATCTGTTGGCTTGTCCCTGAGGGTCTACGATCAATGGCCATCTTCTCGCGTTTCTATAAGTATTCGACGCGAATAAATAAACGCGACTCCCTCTCTTTTACATTCATTCTCTTAAATTATTAATTAATTATATACAGGTGATTATTGTTAATTATTCTCCTCAGGGTTATAATTCTATCAACAATGCTCCACCTCCCACTCCGTTTATTCATCGTATGTGGACCTACAATTTTTCTTTTTATATCACTTGAGAAAAATCTCAGAGGTGTCATCCACTGGAGCCACTGCGCGCCCCCCAATTAATTATTGAAATTCATTAGGAGAAAACTTACGCGACGATAATGCCGTTATCGACGGAATACGCGTCGCTCGGTAAACCGAAAATGTTCCAAGATCTTATCAGAACTGGATCTCCGAGAATGTCTCGTAATTGGAAGTCCTGTGTGCAAATCACTTGCAAGTCGGTGCAACGTTTGATCCATGCAGCGATCTGTCGGATACGGAACGTCATGGTGAAAGGTCCCATGTATGCTACCACGCCCGACGCGATCACAACGTCGCCCGTCAATCGATAGTACCTATCGTGTACGAGGAGAGAAATTTAATTCGGTTATGCTCGCACCGAATGCCAGAATGTCCAATACAGAAGATGGCGAATCGACCTACCTCTCGCCTAAGGTGCGAGCAGTTTCCGACCAACGCGTGTACTCTCCTCCCAATCCTCCGATTAAATCCTCGGCGCGTTTCAACTTGGTCTCGCAGTCGGTTACTTTGTCGGACATGGCTTGGAAAGCCGCCCTCCGTTGTTCCAAAAGTTCTTCCAGCCCTCTTAATCTTTCCTACTCAAACAGAAGGAACAAATATCGACAAGTAGATCGGGATAGATCGGAAACACTGACTTATTTTAGAGTATCTATTCTCGAATCGAACCTGCACTTGGTACAACTGTTCTCGCTTCGCTTGCAGAGTGTTCATAGCGGTGTCGTAAACCTGTTCAGCTTCCGCGAGAGCCCTTTTCTTCGGGGCGACAACTTTCGATACTTTATCGTACTCCGACATCGCGTACACCCATCGGCAGAGTCCCTCGCACGCCGTCGACACCTTCTTCACCTTCTCGGGATCAAAGTCCGGATTGGTCAAGTATTGTTTACGGATTTTATCGATCACGCTGTCCGGTATATTGTCCTTGTCGAAGTTCAGCAACGAATCGAGAAACTTTGCGTCGCTCAGCATTCGCAATGCCGCCTTCCAATAGTCGTCGGCCTGCGTACCGTCGGGTTGTTGAACTCTTTGTGGTTTTACTTGCTGCGGATAAGAAAGTTCGGTCACCGGAGATTGTCCAATTGTTCTATGTATTGTACCGGGTGTCTCAGCTAAAGGAGGCCACCTAAATATCTCCTTTATTTTTAATGGCACGAAAAATATTTATGTTCGGTTATTTTTTCATAGTTTTTTCAAGGTCATCGTTATTTTTTTATCGGGAAAACTTATTTTTAAGAAATACATTTGAATATGCTTAAGTTATTACCTTCAGGTGACCTTGAGTATCAAAAAATGATATAATTCTTTTTGTATTTTTCTTTTTATGCTTATTTACTATTGTAAACACTTGTATAAAAGGACTTCGGTCCGTAAATAATAATAATAATAATTGTAGGATAATATTAGGATTACTGGAGTTGTAAATTGCTGCTGGCCTGAGTTAGGTAATTATAACATGACCAGTAAGTTCAAATGGAATCGTAATATGATCGTACAATTTTATCTCAGTTTTTTGTACTCAAGGTCACCTGAAGGTAATGACTTAAGCATATTCAAATGTACTTTTTCAGCCACTACAAGATAAAATAAAAAAAAATGTTTTCCCGATAAAAAATAACAATGACCTTGAAAAAACTATGAAAAAATAACCGGGCAAAAAAAATTGTTCTTGTATGATATTCCCCCTTAGATACCATTTAAATTATTCCATAAATATCTTTCCATTATAAATAAAGGAGATGTTTAGGTGGCCTCTTTTAGCTGAGACACCCTGTATAATAATAGAATTTCATAAATGGGCTAAACGACAACCTTTAGAACGCAAATGGTCTCGATGACCAGCTTGACTCCGTAAGGTGGTTGTTTCATGGCCCTAACTACTGCTATGTCGGCGCTGGTCAACGTGTCCAAAGCTGCTTGGGCGCGTTTCAAAATCGGCATTGCCTCGGCCAAATCGGCGTCGCACTCGCTTTTAATCGCAGCCGCTTCGCTCGCGTATACCTGCAAGTTTACAAGAAGCGAATCTTAGAATCGTGAAGAAGAAATTCTGGAGGAATTCGGAGGAAAAAGTTTCGATGGTTTCGCCGTGAACCTGGGCCGCGGACTCGTCGATCTTCACGATCCTCTCGAACTCCGCCACCTCTTGTCTTTCCTTGTCCACGTCGAGCAGCATTTTCTGAACGTCTTGCGTCGCGGTGATCAATTGCGGCTGCAACGATCTCAGAGTCTCCTGCATCATCGCTACTTGATGCTGCGTCTCGTCCAGCTGACTCAAACCAGCCTCGTATCGAGTCTTCGCCGTGGTGATCTCGCTGTTTGCCGTTGAAACGTTGTCGATTTGAGCATGAAACCGGACCAAGTGGTGGTTCAACAGGTGCAATATCGATAATATTATCCGGTAAATTACTTACTCGCGTTTCTTCCCTAGCAAGTCTTTGAAGGTGTTTATCATCTCCAGATAGGACGTCGGAGTGACGTAAACGTGTCTGTTCAATCGGAGGAAGAACTCGATGCTCAGAATCTCCGTGGACACGTGAAAGTATTGGCACATGTCGATTCCGGCCATTCGTTCGTGATCGGTCAAGTCGATCATCGACAGGAACCTGGTCGCGACCGCCAACAGAGCATCTTCCGGCCACGGCTTCGGACAAATGAAGTCGTATAGTTTCTATTCCATTTTATTCTATGCTATCCTATTTTATTG
>CM052208.1:5218815-5299379 GCA_028454225.1 Lasioglossum leucozonium
TATATCGTGTTTGGTGTCATTTTAATCAGAAAAATGCCAGAAATATGGTAGTGAAAGTTCCATAAAGAAATAATGAAAATTAAGAGATTCGTAAAATCCTTTCCTCGAGTCAATGTAGTGGTGTTCACACCGATATACCCGAGCCGAGATCAATCGCCGCCGCCCTGCGGAGCGACTCGGCGTTGACAGGCGGTGGAGTGGGTAGGCACTGGACAACGAGCGTAGAGAAGATTTTGGACAACGAACGAGCTTTTACTGTAATTCTCGGCGCAAGGTTCGATCAATATTAATCAGACCTGTATGACTCTGGAAAAGTCCCGAAGATTGAAGACGTAGTGACATTTCGTGGGCGTCGGCAGCAGGTTGCACACGCTTTGCTTGTACACGTCCAAAGTAGCCAGGACAATCTCGTCGATGCACGGATCGAATTCTTTACTGAAACCTCTACGAAACGCCAGGAGAATCGAGAAAGAAATTTGTCAGATTTACCTGGGAGGATTATCGATGAACGAGATGTCTAACAAGCGAACCTCGTGTCGAGATGCCAGAGAACGATCTTGCTGAATATCATCGTCATCACCGTGTCCTCGAACTCCGATATCGTTAAGACGACGAAATGCCTCTTGAATCGAGGCGTCACGTCCTTTCCGCCCTGGACAGGCGGGGACATAGCGCACATCAAATGAACGTCGATCAGTTTCACCATCGTTTTGTCTCTTCTATCGTACCTGCAATGACTCGACGATACTTGCAGGTCTTAACGGAGTAGACTCGACTTTCCAGGATTGCAAGGGAAACGTAATAGAGATACAAAAATGGGGGTTGTCAGTAGTTAAAAAAGCTAAATCGAAGATTGCAATCAAAAGTCATATTTGGATCCCATTGACGCATTCCGGAACCTTGCAATTCCGCAAGGCGAAATCCGAAGCGAGCATACCACTCTCCTTGATCCAGCCACTGACGTAGCAGCTCGATGGGAGGCTGCGCGCCGTAAATCTCCTTCGAGGGCATCGAAAGGTCGTCGACAAAGATGATCCAACGTTTACCAATCGGTGCGCCGTACACCCCTTTTCTTCTCCTGTCGAGTTTCCCCAGGATCGTGTCTTGGGTCTGGTTCGTCGTGGTTTGCGCGGAGAAGTTTATGATCAGCGGCTTGTTCATCGCAGGATTGTTCTTTTTCAGTAAAAAGTCAATTATGTAAACAGACTTTCCTGTACCGGTCGGACCTACGAACAGCACCGGCTTTTCTTTGTTCACCAGCATCCGGAACAATGCCGTGTACCGTACCGTCTCCACCGTCGGTACTATTATCTGATTAACGGGTACGTCGCGAGGAATCGACGGCCCGTCCAACAGCTCGTCGGTCCATAATCTCCACTTGCCTTTACCCTACAATTAGAGATCCGATTTCTCGTCTACCGACGAGACTTTTCTTTCTTGTCTCACCTCCTTGATGAACCTGTAGTCGAAGACCAATCCGTCCCGCGGCATCAGAAATATATACGGCTTCAGAGGAGGCTCTATCGGTTTGGTCAATCCGTACGTTTCCATCAGGCTCGGTGGGAAATCTCTCTCGAGAAATCCGCGATAAAGAATACTGAATTGTTCCCTGTAATATCCTTCCATCGTCCCTCCTAGAGCCCAGATACACGAGAAGAAGAACGAGCCCTGAAAACGTATCAACGATATTTTCATTTCGATTCGGAATTGCGATCGCGCATTCGAATTAACCTCGACTTGTGCCCGAAGATCCAGCTCGCTCAGGTCCTTCACTAGCTTCTCGTCGTAGTATTCTTCGATGAAACAGTCCATCAAGTACGTCAGAGACCGAACGAGATTTGCGTCCGGCATCGGACATATTTCCTGTTGCATCAACAAACAATTGGAAATTAAAAATGGGAGAAACGCTGGAAGAAAAAGGAACGAATAAATTTTGCTCGGAAATCACACCTGAACGTCACTGTGACGTAGCCAGTGGAGCAAGGGGTCGCAGAATCTTCGGAAAAGCGATCGGTACATATAATTTTTGAACCATTCATCCATCACCGCTGGAGTATCGGCTATCCAAGATTCAAGAAACGGTTCCCAGCCTAACGCTCCCGGCTCCATGTAGATCATGCCTGCATCAGACGCCGTTTGCAGCGGCTTCGTGAAAATCGTGCCGTTTTGTCGACAAAACGGTTTAAATGAATAGGGCAGACCGAGGCGAATCGGATCACTTATCATTTCATGGTAAAAAAATAAATTTGTAACAAGTGCCCATTTAACATGAACATTCGTAACAAAAGATTAAAGTATACTGAACGGTACAGCGTACAACAATAAAAAAACAATTGAAAGACGTGTAGGTAGAGGGGTCAAGAGTGCATGCACGACCCAGACGATTTTTACTATGATAACATAACGAATTTTTAACTATTTCTTATTCCGATCCGATACCCTAAGTGTCCATAAAACGGAAGAGCTTCCGTACCGCATCGAGAGACAGTGGCCGGCGAGGCCACTTCCAAATCCATCGTTTCGAATATCAGATTTGTGTACGGGGCCAATTGAATAATCTCTCCGCTCATCAGGCAAAGCTTCTTGTTATCGTCGAGTACCGTGTTCATACTTTCTATCCATATCGCGTCGATAGGACCATCGAAGACCAGCCACTTACGATCGCTGCTCGTCGAAGTGGCGAAAGCACGATAACTAATGGCTAGAACGCCGTCGGACCACTCGTGAGAAACTGGATCGAATTGCCCGTACAGTTGACCCAACGTTACCGCCTTCGGGTTGATCGTGAACACGTCTACTTGATGCTCGTTCATCAAGTTCTACGGAAATACAGAAATACGAATAAGAATCATGCTATATGATATCGATATCATAAGAATTATGCTATACGACATCGAGTCAGACTCTTGGTCATTTGATTTTCAACAAAATCTATCAATTGCGTATGAGCCCTTCTAACTCGAAATCAATTTCTACTTTTCCGAACCGAAAATATAGGCGTACGATTAAATTTTATTTAAATTTAAAAAATATTTAGTCCTTTCGTACAAAAATATTATAAATATTTAAAGATAGAAACCGATCTGGTTTACACCGATCTGAACTCAAATCATGTAAGATTTTAAATGTCGAACAGACTTAATTTTTAAACTTCTGCATTTTAAATTTATCTTAATTCAATATCGAGGTAACAAACATCTTTTTAAATAAGGTCTTCTTAAAGATATAATGCTGTTATCACTAAGGTAATTTTTCTATTAATTTTTATTGTAACTCTCATTTTTAATTTACATAAATTTATGATTATAAAATTTTAAGTTTATTAAATTTATGTAAATTAAAATGAGAGTTATAATAAAACTATATACACTATTATTCTTCGTAAGAGATTCTGAAAGACAGAGAAGCTCTAATAGTCCCAGCTGTGAAACAAATCATAGGGCAAGAATAGTTTAATTTCGAAGGGCTGGAAAACCTACTCGCTCCTCGCACAGCTTCAACGCGTCCGCCAGCACTTTGTAAGCAGAAGTTTTTCCACCGAACGCAAGCCCAACGATCATAAATCCATGCCGGACGATCATCATCTCGTACATCTGTTGTATCTTCTCTAAAAAGACGGGCGTGCATTGAAGATTCGACGCTAAGCAGGCGTCGTGAGCGCACGCGTTCAAATCGGTGTAGTCCGGTTCCGGCAATGCAACGCCGGGGAAAAGATCGGACATGATACCCTGCATCGAGAAAGCTCATGGTCGATAAACATTTTCGAGTGGCGTCGTCGTGGTTCTGTCCCGGGGAAACTTCGATTTCTTACATTGAACAGCGGTACATCTTCGGACAGGAATTTTGGCAAATTAACATCTTTGATGCTGCGCAACACGATAATCTCTTCGTCTTGGTCGGGGTACTTGATCTTTAGATTGCCAGCCGCCACGAGGACCGATTTCACCGCTCTCATCCCGTAATCGTAATGATTTTGACTGGACAGTTGTTCGGAACAAAGTCTGTAGGTGGTCACGATTTTCACGGACAGCGGTCGTGCCTTATAGAACCCGTACGAGTACAACGTGTTCTCGCCTATCAGAGCGTAATCGGGAACCTGCAACGATATCGTTATCTGTATGCGGCACTCAACATTCTTCTCTTATGCGTGTCGATCCGAACAATAGGATCGTTATCGTTAATCGTTGTTACCGACCATCATAGCAACCGGTCGAAACAACGCCTTGAGATTATCCGGAAGTTCGCTTCTGCCGGCGTAACCAGGATTCATCGTGATGAACACGGCGCACGTGGGGTCCAATTTGATATCGGTACCTTCGAATATAATCCGTTCGTCCCCGCTGTTGATCGATCGTTGAATCGTAAGGATTTGCTGCGCCACAACCGACAATACTTCCAGATCGATACGATTGAATTCGTCGAAACAGGACCATGCTCCCGAGCTAGCCAATCCCTAAGAATAACAATGTCAATCGAATACATTGATGTGTCTATTGTCAAATATAATAATTACACAAAACTAATATTTATGCAGGAATCGGGCCAACTAGTACCTTGAAAAACTTGCCCAACGCGATGTAATCGAGACCGTCGGAGCAATTGAAAACGACACATTGTTTCGCTACGGCCTTAGCTAAATCCTTGGTCGTTTCGGTCTTACCCGTTCCGGCGGGACCCTCGGGCGCGCCGCCAAGATTTAAACTTAACGCGCTGAACAATGTTCGGTAGCATCTGTCGGTTAGCGGCGTTATCACGAGCCTCGACGTGTTGCCTAAATATTCGTAAGCGTATCTCAACGATGTGTTTATCATTGTCGCGAACAAGTTGTCGTCCTGCGAACCAATAAAGATTAAGTATAGTATAACAACGACGATGGATGAGCGAGAATTCGGACTCGTTCGAGATGTTTGATTCGAAAGTTGTTTCTCAATCGACAATAGTTTCGGTTTACCGTCCAGTAATATCGCAGCTGAGCCAACCACGCAAAGCCCGTTGCATCGTCGACGCCTTGCTCGAACAACGACTGCACCAGATCTCGGCTATGAACGTCCAATGTAACCAACGCTTCTGCGGTAGAAAGAACAACGGGATAAAACACGAGGGAGTCTTACAGAATTTCCTCGTTCTTCCAGATGCGTGCTAACAGAGAGGATATGAGTCTTTTCTGCTACCACTTTTATCAATACAGAGGCAGGTTTAGCATGGAACGGAACCTATACTCATATTTAGCATGTTAAAGCAGGGTATAGGTTCTGTCCCATGCTAATTGCCAAGAACAGGAGTGGAGGAGAGACAGAGAAGATGATGAAACGGAGGAAAAGAGCCAGAAGGGTCCTGCGAGGGGAGGTTTAGTGAGGTAGCGTAAAAAGCATTCCTCCTCTCCCTTAAAAAAAGGTTCTGTTCCGGGCTAAAGCCTCTCGCGAGCACTCTCACATCCTCGCCGGTACTAAGTAGCCCTGGAAATTTTTTTCTAGTAGTCGATTCGTACCTAAAGTTGTTCGATTCTGTACCGATAACTTTCCACGAACCAGTTTCACGATTTCGTGCAACTCGTGCGTACAAGTAGCAACATAATTCCCTAAACTGGCCAAAGACTGCCAGAGCGCTTTCGTTACATCGGCCGTCCAATAGAGTTTGCTGACGCACAGGATAGTCTGTCCAGGCCAGATCAAAGCCCATCGCGATCGAATTTCCTTTAAATAGCCGTCCTTTGCATTGATCACCTGTAACAGGTATCATAGTGCGATAACACGCGAGCAGCGAACCGAGTCGAAGCTCTTCGAAGTCACGATATCAGAATTCGTGTTCACCTGCGCTCTGACGCTCTTCTTCATAGAAGTTTCGAGCTCGAGTAACCACTTCTCCACTTGTCCTCGAGCCGCTTCGGTGGAAATGATGTTCTCGAGGATAATCTCCTCTCCCTCGGATGATCTCATCGCTGTTATCTCCATATCGTAAGTGAAACTCAGCGTTGCGATACCTTCGAAACATTTCTTCAAATGCGGTTGCACTCTGAAACCACAAGGGACACGGATAGTCAAATTTATAAATACATGAAGACGTCACCTTTGCGGCTACACGTATGCACGAGCGTACGTCTAAAAGAATTTCAATGTTCCTACCTCGTGGGATCTTTCGTTTCCGACAATATCTCCAAAAGCTCGTCGTTCGACAAGAAGAAGAACCGAGGGAAATACAGCCTCTTTTTTCTCCAGGTAGGCCGCCAGACCCTTTTGTATGAGATCGAGCAAGGTGGTGCACTTCTTCAAACGCTCGAGCATCTTGTCTATTCCAATCACGGACATAACTCGAGGATCGGCCGATACCAGTTGCATGATTTCTCTCCAGATCTATAGATCGCAACGAGCGATGGAAGAACACGATAACACGTTAGGACGTTGTGCAAAATACTGGCTACCGCGATGTAACTTGTCGTTTAACGCTCACTCTGCGTACATTTACTATTCTAATGTTAACCATACGTGTTCTTAGTGCAAAATGTAAAGATAAAACTTCAATCGCGTAAGAAACTTAGGTAGGTTTGAAAAGATTTAAAAAATTCAATGTTTTATTGGGTGAACTATGAACCGTGATCAGCTTAGTTAAATTATTCTGCAGTTAGTGGTTCAGTCAGAAATTGTTTTAGCTAAAATAACATGGTTCAATGAGGGTTTTAAGATGACGTTATCAAACTTTTTGTCAAGCCTTCTTTTTTCTACATCACCTACGTTCTTATTAGTTTCGGGTGCGTTTACACTTACACCTCTGTACACAGAGTGAGAATTAACGGGCGTATTCGCTGTCGCGTCTGTCTAATGGTAAGTCTACTACTCCTGCACACTGTATAAATGTATAAAACCGACGCGACAAGAGGTACGAAAGAACAGAAACGGGACGAACTTTGTCGACCGCGCTGAATCGCCGACCCTCCTCCGGCATTTGCTGCTGAATATCGGCCGAAGAGAATATCGGCTCGAGATACATCCATGTCGCTTGGACCTGCAGCCAATAATCCATAATGTCCAGCAGCAACAGTAATTTCGCCTCCCATTCTCTGCAGGATCGAAGCAGACGGAAATAAGAATCAGAGAAACCGACCAACAACGAACAAGAAGAAACAGGACGCGAGCTCGATACTCACAGCGTCTCCTTTTCGAACGGGCGAATGTAAAGGGAATTCTTCATGGTCTGAGCTTTGGTCAAGTGATCGTCGAGAAGCAATTGTATGTCGTCGACGCTCGCGATCACGTACGTGCCGGTGTCTCGGTAAGGATTCACCGTGAACGCGATGTCTTCCCAGTCTTCGTGCATCCGTTGGAGGGCCTTCTCCAAGCTACCCTCCTTCGTCGAGGCTTCGGATATCCCCTCGAACTTCGAGACGTAATCCAGCAGACCGTAATCAAGAATCTGTGCTCGCCGAAAAATATCGATTACATATAACAGTTTTCTATTCATTATACAGGGTGAGTCGCATAACATTATCACCTTGAATATCTCCGTTATTTGTGATAATATGAAAAAAATGTTGCAAACATTTTTCATGTGAGTGGAGGCATACAGGAGATCAAAAATGACGGAGATATTCAAGGTGATAAAGTTACGTGACTCAGCCTGTATATTAGTTTATAATTAATAGTTAACTATATGATAGTTTAGAGAGAATCGACTTATACCTTGGCGAGCGTCATCGACTGATCGACCTTTATGGGGAAACCAACGATCTCGGAAACCAATTCCCAGTGGCGACTCTTCATCGATGGATTTCCAAGAGTGATTATTATAGGCATGTGCTCTTTGAACTCTTCGATGCGCATACGCACCACCTCGGCCAGTTTCTTTCCGATCGGCTCTTGTATGGATCTTTCCAGTCTGTAAATCGTACGGTAAGCGACTCCCGTGGCCGTGTCGATCTCCTCGGGATCGTGGCTACCCACCATTGAGTTCATCCATGCGTCGTAATTCGTCAAGAACTCGCAAGCAGCGTCGTACAGTTTCTTGTACGGCATAAGTTTATCCGCGGTCTGTAATTCATCGAAAGCGGATCGTGAGTGAAACGCATGATTACTCGAAAATTCGAAAACCGACTGACCTCTTTCCGCAACGGATATTGCGACAATTCCCAACCGAACAATTCTTCTTCTTCGTTGAATCGATCGATCGTGTTCATCGCGGCGATCAATTTATTTTCCAGCCGTTCTGCCTTCTTCTGGTATCGATAGATCTCCTCGATGTTACCCCAATACTGTAGCTCGTCGCAATGCTTCGCGTACACCAGGAGCTCCCGCTCGAATTGCTCGATTCTTTTCTTCAGAGTTTTCTGATATTCCCCGGTCTTGCTCGCAACTATTTCTCTGTGCTGCTCGAACACCTCGGGCAGCTTGTGATACCTTGTCGCGCGGTACGTTGGAATGTGGAAACGTGGAAAATTTCCATCGGTGAAATATGAAAAAGGTAAGAAAATATGTACAGGGTGTAAAGAAATATGTCGCGGCTACCATAGGTCGATTCTACACCCTAGATTTGGTTGAGATTGAACTAAGGTGCCGCGAAATTGACCTTGATCTTGAATTTTAAGGCCAAAAAGTCAACCATTTTTTCCAATAGCATTTTAGTTTTCTCGTCGCGATGGTCATAAGTGATGTAAGACAAAAGATTGTTGACCTTTTGACCTTAAAATTCAATGTGGACATAGGTATTGCCCCTTCCGTATATCTCATTAACTATTAGATTTAGAACGTATGAGGGTCAACACTTTTATACTCAGAATTTGATACTCTGTAGATCTATCGTACAAAAAGTAGGACAATCCATTTAAAAAAATCGAGGTGACCTTGAAATCTCTATGCCTCCACACGAAAAATGTTTGTATCACAATATGTCCCCCTCTGTACCGTGCAAGTGTCGTATAATATTGGGTCGTCAAGGATGAAAAATTGTAGGAAGACCTTAAAATTCAAGGTCAATTTCGCGGCACCTTGATTCAATTTCAACCAAATCGAGAGTGTAGAATTATCCTATGAAGTGTCGATCCAGGATCGATCCTCGATACAGCAGAGATCGTGCAGGTATTTTCCCGCGACCTCGCCGACCGCGCCGAAACGAGTTTTCCCGCGGTGAACGCATACTCTTACGTACCATTGAAATGAAAAATTGTTGGTTTTCAGTTCGACGGGAGTCAAGATCGAGTAGTCGGACAGGAAATTAATGTACATGATGATTTCCTGCAGTCGTGTTCTCAATTCAATCGCGGTCTCGGCCTCCGAGACGCGTATAAATTCTCGGAGCTGCATCAACTCCATCGTATTCGCCGGCACGCTGAGCGCTCGATCCACGATATGTTGATAGGCGTCTCCGATACTGAATGCATACGATACGATGCAAGAACGACACGATATACGGTAATGGCGCGATCCAAGCCTTTTGTCGGTTCTGTGCGCGCGCTTAGATCGTGCACCGACACTGCATCGATCGTGCCGAAAGTGCAAAGGATGCCGAACGTAGAAAAAGGACAGCATGTAAGCGCGGCCGAAAACTGAGTCCACACCGTCAATTAAATCACTAAATACAGCGGAAATTATGCCGTGTTTGGTGCAATTTTAATCAGAAAAATGACAGAAATAAGTCGGTGAAAGTCCTATAAAAAAATAATAAAAAATAGACAAGTGTTGCAATTGGATTAACAGTGGTTCCTCGCAGGGTATGTCCCTCAGTGGAATGGCTAAGACGCGCTTAGATCGCGCCATTACTGTGCATACTATGGTATAATAATAATTAGCCTGCGGATTTTATGCATTTATGACAAAATTGTGTATGTACAATCTAAAATAGAGGAATAATTTTAAAAATTTCGGTATGTCGATACATTGATTTCAACTTTTGGAATAATTAAAAAAAGGAAGACCCTTCTATTTTGCTGCTGACTCTTGCAATTCGTACAGAAAGTTGATATCTCGCATAAAAATTCGCAGTCTAGTAACAATACACGGACGATTTTTCGCTGCTGGATCACTTACGCTCTGGATCTCTGTTGATAATCGACGATCATTTTAGCCACCAGTTCCTCCTTGAGTCGGCGAGCTACAGAGGCGATATAATCTATAAGCTGTCCTCTATGAACGACGAAAAATTGATCGAAGCCGGTCCGATCGAATTCTATCGGTATATGCCGGGACAGGCGGTCGTAGTGCACGATCAGAGCTTTGAAACGCTCGAAATCCTGACCCGAATCTCCATTCAATACTTGACGGACTTTCTCGGTGTCCGCGTCGATCATTAGACTCGTGTATTTCTCGAATTCCTTGATCTGCGACTCGGGACCAATTTTTCTTTCGTCGACCAGCCGCGCGATTTGCTCCGCGCACCGCTCCGTATATTCCTCCGAGACCCATGGCTACGGCGACAAGTTAAACGCTCGCGATTCTAGGTCCGAACGTGTAGGCGCATTGTACGAGCATACGACACAGATACCTCGAGCATACTTCGAGAAAACTCCACGGGTTTCTCGGTGAGGTCGCCGATATTTAAAAGCGTCTCGACGCGCGGCAACTCGCTGATCACTTCGTGCAGCTCCTGCAGCAACGTCGACAACGCCTCGGCGTAAGCTTTAAACGTTGGTTCGAACGCGACGATCGTGTTTCTTATCGCCAGCTTTATATCGAACCCGTAGTATATACTCTACATGGACAATGAGATGATGGCAATTGAACATTCGGAACTGCTCGCAATCAAATATGTATGTATGCACACTCAAACCTGTTTTTGTGCGGTCCTTTTCTATGTGATTTTTATTTTTCTGCGATTTTTTTTATGCGGTATATGAATGCCAACGGTGTTGACATAATCTAAATTGTAATTTTTTAATCGATTATTAAAAAACTTAATTAAAATTACATACACTAGAACTACCAAGGGGGTCAAAATGACTTGTGTGGCATTTCTTATAATTATAACTCATTTTAGATACATTTTGTTTCTTAAAATTTTGTATGACTTTTTCTAAGATATGCAAATGATTAATTCTGTAAAACAGTTTTCTTTTATTTATCTTTTTGGTGTAAAATTTTATGCAGTATACAGTATTTATGCAGAACTACGTCGGTAGTTCTAGTGTTAATAAAAAAGTTTTAATTTTAATTAAGTTTTTTTTAAGGTCACTCGTGTTTTTACGTGTACATATACACACATTTGTTGTTATTGTATGTTATAGCAAGCATTATTGTGCAATCGACAATGTTTAGTAGCGCGACTATGAAATGACCGTGGACATTTTTGCAAATTAATGCAAAACTTATTTTATGCGGTCCCCCTCTACCGCATAACAAAATTTTCTTTAATATGTTCTAAAAAATTACTTGTTATAGCTATTTATGAAGTTTCCGAATATTGTTTTCTTTGCGCGGTTTCTTTTATGCGCTCCCTATCTACCGCACAAAAACAGGTTTGACTGTACATCGATGAAATACGCCGAAACACACTTACGCCCGCCTTCGAAATATAATCGACATACTGTTCCATCGACTGCAAGCAAAGCTCTCGCAACTGATCTTCCATGACGAAAGCGACGCAATTAAAAAATCTTTTACACCTCGAGATGTCGCTTCTCAAAGGCAACTCGTTCCTTTCGTAGGCCTAAAGTAACAGTGGACGATATTTCAATGTTTCAAGAACGCGACATACGTTGCGATATACGGTACAGCCGCGATCTAAGAAAACGGGAACTGCGCGATCTAAGAAAAATGTATATCCCCCCACTACAAGGCATACTGCACGAGCTGCAGAGAAGCTCGAAAAAAAATTGTAAATTGTAAACCACCCGCGTTATATCGTGCGGCATACGGTATACGAACGTATGTATTTATTTATTGTATGCATGTAATTCGCTACGTAGAAAATGCTTCACGATAGATCGGACTAGACCTTTTATTTCGACTGTGTTTATAGCGATATAAAGTACTAGATAACGGATACAGAAATACCGTAAACAATATGGCTTGAACCTTCGGCAACCAATGTTTTACGAGACCTTCCCTTGTCTTGCGGCACATTTTTAGAATGGCATCCTCAAAGCTGGCGAGATCGTATGATGTACCGCGCGATATCAGTTCGTTCTCATCTACTAGCTTTCGATTCCAGAATTCTCGATACCAGTAATCGATTATTCGCCGTACAGCAGGACAATACAAGATAATCAATTTCTCCACCCTCGCTCTGCAACTTCTCATCGAATAAAGTCCCACCGACTCGCGACTTCTTTCAACTTGTTCGCTCGCACCGAGTCCGGTAGTCTGGAAATCATGCACGCAATCTTAAGTACCTAAGAAGCGAACCCGCTTCAGAATGTCGATATGGATGTTGATGTTGATGTGAATGTGGATGGTGTGGGTGTAGAGTGGATGTGGATAATGTGGGTGTTGATGTGGATCATGTGGATGTTGATGTTGATCATGCGGATGTGATTGGTGTGGATAATGATGATGTGGTTGTGGATGACGTGAATGTAGATGATGTTGATGTTGATGTTGACGTGGGTGTTGATGTGAATCATGTGGATGTTGATGTTGATCATGCGGATGTGATTGGTGTGGATGACGTGAATGTAGATGATGATGATGTGGATGGTGTGGATGTTGATGATGTTGATGTGGATGTTGATGTGGATAATGTGGATGTGGATCATGTGGATGTTGATGTTGATCATGCGGATGTAATTAAAATGTAAAATGATATTGATGTGGATGTTGATGGTGTGGGTATGGATGACGTGAATGTAGATGATATTGATGTGGATGATGTGGATGTTGATGGTGTGGGTATGGATGATGTGAATGCAGATGATGTAGATGTGGCTGTGGATGTTGATGGTGTGGGTATGGATGATGTGAATGTAGATGATGTAGATGTGGCTGTGGATGACGTGAATGTAGATGATGTGGATGTGGATGTTGATGGTGTGGGTATGTATGATGTGAATGTAGATGATGTAGATGTTGCTGTGGATGATGTGAATGTAGATGATGTAGGTGTGGCTGTGGATGATGTGAATGTAGATGATGTCGGTGTGGATGATGTGGATGTTGCTGTTGTGGATGTGGATAGTGCTGATACGGATGTTGATGATGTGAATGGGAATGATGTTGATGTGGATGATGTGGATCTAAAAAATTGTTGATGGTGTGGATGTGGACGTAGTTACACGTAAAACAGATAGAAATAAAAGTAAGAAGACAGACGTACCTTACTCAACGTTGAAGTATCCGGCGAACACGCGATCACGTATTCCACAACCGCTCTCTTCACGTCCAGCACGTATTGCTCTTTCACTTCTTTCACCAAGCGACACACCAAGTCTCGAAACTTGTTCCGCCACCTGACAGGAACCATGCCCAAGATGCGACCCAAGAGATCGGTGTCCATCGACCCAACGTAAACATCCTCGATTCCATGAGTTACGTAATAATAATACCGCAAAATATCTTTATCCGTATCGGTCAGTGTAATCGAATCGTCACTCTCAACCTCCGTTTCGTGTGCTTCGCACTGATCGTCGCATTCGTTCGTTCTATAGCACGGTTCTTCGTATTTCTTCCTCTGCCTCTTCCTCAGAATCTCAACGAGTTGCGCGCGAAAATTCTCCCTTTTCTCACAAAGCGCCAGATACTTCTTCATACTTGTCGAAAGTCGATTCCCTTTTCTATTATCTCGAAAAGAATAATCCCATCCGTGAAATCCGTTTCAAGCTCCGCCTGCGAGATAGACTTTCTACACATATTGTACACTAACGTACACGTTTCGAAGCACGCGTCGACATAAAGATTCGCTTAATCCTTCGAAGCGCTGCCGTACTGCCTCGATTACACGCGATCTCCGATTGATCCTCTTTAAAATTCAATTAACGTAAGCCTACAGCTAATGTTTCAATGGTTTCGATAGTTCCGACGATTGTCGATCAATCAAAGGCACGCGTAACTTTCCATGACAACGTAAGTATACATAGGTATCTACAATGTGTATGCGCGTATTACGTAGGAGTATTTGTGTTTGTTTCAAAACGTTTGCTGTAACTGTAGTATAATGTGATCACCTTTCAATGGAAATTCTTCGGTACGGTAAACTCAAAGCGTTTGTAAAATTATAATACGTGTAATGTAAAATACTGAAACGCAGAAAACACCGACAATTAGTTTTTTTTTATTAATTTCATCGCCATTTTCGTACACTGAAAATCTATTCACATACGAACGCAGATAAACCATCCATACATACATATACATGCGTACATACACAGAGACACACATATAGATACACACATAGGAGATACGTGTTTGTATATTTGCCGGATATTTTACTTTTACATTTCTGCATTCATTAAATAGATAGACATATTGACGATACATCCACCTATATGTATAAGAGGCGCTTGTAGTTTTTTCTATGTACGTATACACACAAAAATACACATGATATATCTATTATTTCGCGAACTCTTTCTTTTGTTTGCACGACTACTTGTTTGTAGAATGTAGTAGTAGTAGTAGTAGCAGTACAGTAGTAGTAGTAGTAGCTCCGTAGCTTGGTGGTGGTACATAAATAACTAAGTACATAAGTACATACAATGTTTCGTTTGGTCGATAGTTTTAGAAAGAAATTGATCGATAGATTCGGAGTGAAAGAATATTGAAATATTTCGTAAATTGATACTTATATTAACACTTGGAATAGGTAGCACGAAAATAGCTTATAATACATATTGTATATCCGAGTGCGTGTAGAACATTTTTTGATTGTCATTCGATCGATTTCTTTGCTTCTTGATCCCATATCTCGAGTCTTATACGATAAACATTCACTTTTCTTGTCGTTTCTCCCACGCACGCGCGCGCGGACACACACTTTCCCAGATTTTTCCTCCAACATTAAAGACATAATGCATGTACACTGATTCATGCAACGCTCTGTGTATTTACAGCAATTCACGATCGACACGTATCGTGTTTGCATCATGATCGATCGATCATGCGTAGATAATTTCATGATTAACCATTCTCCATCGATTGCGTTGGATAATCAATTTCACGATTAACCATTCTCCATAGGCTGTACGAATTTTGAGGTGAACAAGCCTGCAAATGTTAACATTTCTCGCGATAATTCGACCAACATTTGTATTATTGCAACAGAATCGCTTAAATCAATTAGAGCCGATTCCCTCTTTAATAGATGAAGAAGTAGAAAAGCAGCATTTCAGCGAAGTGAGAAAAATAACGATATTCTAGTTAAATTGGCATTGTAACGCATAGTGATCGACGCACCGATCATCCGTTTACATGGGATGTCAGCGTGTACATGTTATCCGACGGAAAAAAGACGGGATACAGCGAAGTAAAAGCGTATGAACGATAATAGCGTCCTACTATGATGTCGGTCTCGAATGCAACAGTTCGGGGAAAAATCGTTAGCTCGGCCGGATTCTTTCTCTCGTCTTGAAATTTACAATTCGCATTATCTAGCACGTGAAATATGTTCGTACATTGTCGTGCTTTTATCGAATTATCTGATATCAATCGAATCTGTAGCTGTTCGGCAACGTACGGTTACTCGGGAAGGCTGCGACCGATTAAGGTCTTGTGAAGCGATGCCGGTACGACGTCCAGGCGAATAATTCTACGAAAAGAATAGATATGCTGCATGTACACATTTTACTATGCATCTTTACTAATATCGCTATGGCTATGTCTATGCGTAGCAACGTGCAAAAAAAAGAAAGAAATAAAATATTATTACCTTTGCTATTACTGATAACAGAAAATATACATGTAATATAATGCTACATCCGCAATGCGTCCGTATCGACGTTCTGTTAGGGCAGGTATCGATATACATTTGCTAATGAGGAAGTTCGATGAAACGTGCGAGCACATATACTAGTTTGCAATGAAAAACGTAGGTGTACTTTGTTACGCATGCTAAGCGATTTCATCGATTCCTTATCTATTGCCGCAGCTGGTAGATTTACGGTTACAGCTACGGGATACACTACAAGGATGATGCCAGGCCATGTACATACATGCGTTATTCATTCAGTGATATCAATGCACGAGGACGTAATAGTTGTTCTTCGAGGCATTCAAAGTCGAGCCACAGCTTCCCAAGATTCATTATAATACTCTGTTTGTTGGTCGTCGTGACGTTGCAATCCAATCACGATTACCGGTATTATAGTATGTTACGCACTGTTCGTAGCTAATCCGCGTCGACGATGTTGCTTATCTGTCGCCTGTTATTCGTAGAAGCTCTACCTTTACTAAAAGGAAGGCCACCTATGGGTACGACACGTCGCGCGTCGTCTTCGTTTTCTTTGATTTCTCTGTCAGACCTTTTTTCGTTGCGTCCACGTTTGCCGCTCGAGCTTAGTCCGTGTCGCAATGCGAACGTTACATTCCCGAGAAAATGGAATAATGCCACTATTTGTTATCTCGGTTTGCCAAGGCAGATGCGTGATTAAACGGTCGCCAACGTTTCAGCGAAGCATCCAAGACACGAATCATAAATTCGTTTGAATTAGGCGATCCGATCCGATCCGTCCTCGAACAACGAAGCTACCGTCTACGTCTGCATGATATGTACGCGAGTTTGACGTAGCATGTTGTTGGTTTTAGTGATCATGTTGGGACATGAGTTTTGTTGACAATAACGATGCAAAGCTACGATATCGGAAGGTGACGTGACATGTAAGTATGTATAATGGTAGCGTAGAATCGAGCGTGGGGAAGGAACGACTACACTTCGAAACACTCTACGATTTACCAGCACTATTGAAGCATGGGCAGAGCGCGTTCAATATCCGATTGCAGAACCCACGTCCACGATGGTACCAGCCAGCGATACTGTCGGTACCTTTCAGTCTAGTTCCTACGCAAATACACACACAGTTTTCATTTTCTCGGTCGAGCAATCATTATCTCGAAGATAATCGCTAAATTTTTTACGTATATGTAGATCCAAAAATACGTGGATAAACTCTTCCCGTAATTTCTTCGAAAGCATCGAGTCGAAAATATCGAAAAAAGTCGGAAATTCTTTCGAATTTGATGCTTACCTTCATGGACGCCGCTTCCCTGAAACACGAAGCAAAATAAAACGATCAACGTAACGTCGGTCGGTAGATAACAACAACGCGCCATAATATCATGGAAATCGTTTACCTCCGAATTCTGTTTCCTTTTCGAGGCTTCCGTAGTCGCTGTATCTATAACTTCATTGACAAATTTCAACGTTTCTTTCATAAGTTCCTCGTCATCTTTAAAAGCAGCTTTTCTCTGATCCAATGTTCCACTGGACAAGATTTTCTCCCGTTCCTCGATGCTCCACTTGTTCGCCGTCCCCTCGTTCATCGTGAACTTTGCGACCGATTCGGCCCGGATCGCACGATTCCGATGCGGCGGTTCTCTGTCGCGTACAACCGAGACGCATTTAGACTCGGATAAAGCCTCGAGCGGACGTCATTCTCCAAAACAATTTTAATTTTTTTATCTCGACGTGAAAGCTTTCGAACCACGGGACAACAGAGATTTTTCTTCTTCTTTTACAATCCCCCTTCTCATCTTCCGTTTTTCTTTACTCCGTCTCTCTTTCTCTCTCGTTTTCTTTCTCTCGAGAGTGGAAGCCAAATGACGCCGAATTACAAGATCAGTCGCGCAATTAACGCCTACAATGATTGTTATCGGTGGCGGTGGCGGTAACAGCGACGGTTGCAGCAGCCGCTATGCTAGAGATCATTATTATCGTTTTCCTATATTCGTTTCGCTGAAAAACAAAACTGTCTTTACACATGTACTACCTTGTACGCAACGATTTCTTAGCTCGTTATTCGACAATTGTTACGACAGTTTTTACGACGAATTGAGTATATTTACACGCGATCATAGATGCAAACAAAACATTTACAGTTTTCGCGTTACAAGATCATTTCTCGATCAACTCCGTTCACATCTGTCGAAAGAATAACACAGCGAACAACGTTGAGAATAAAACGTGCGGCTCACTTACACGTTCGCAGAGAAACTCGAGAACAATGGGGCGGTTGACCTTTCGAGCGTAGATGTGGTACTACAGGTGGTGCGCATTCAGTTGCGTTCAACAGCGGAGCCTGGATCCCCTCTATCCAATGTCAGCGTGCATCCAGATGGCTTCCCTCGTCGTGTGTCGCGTTCAACAGGCCAGAATGATTCTCTTCTCGATCTGGCAGAATGAATTTTTTCCAACGAACGTTCGAATTCAATCGAACGGCGTGCTTCGAGAGTTCAACTTACGTCCAGGGATTCGACCGCGACGAGTTTGAAAAACGTTCCAGTCTCTGTACAAGCTGCTTCCCTCGATTCGTTTCCGATGTATGTGCAAATACCGTCGCCTGATTTCTCACGAATCAGTCTCATCAATTCGCAGAATCGTTGAAATTCCCGACGCCACTGATTTTTTCGAAACACGATACCGTAAGACCAGCCAATGGTAGTAATCGATACACCTGTTCCATATCGTGGTTCGCGATACGTTCGGTCACCGATTCATCCCCGTAACGACCGAACGGTGGTCTGCCAGGTTTACCTCGTCAAAGAAATCACCCCGGGAAAATGTTTCAGAGCATGCGTCGTGTTCATGTTCGCGTTCACCCTCCTCGTGCGACCACTACTCTCTCCGTTTTGTAAGCGCGTTGTATCGCGCGTATTGGCTCTTTCCGTATCGCGCTGTTCCATTTCATTTCTTCCACTGTACGCTCGTTTTTACCGAATACGATTCTAATTTCGATAAAATCCTTGTTTTCTCTTTCACGTTCACCGTCGTTCTCCCACTCCTTCTTTGGTTGTATTTTTTTTTATCGTTTCGCGCGCGCGCATTTCTATCTGCGAACGAACAACCACGATAAACAGATGCGGGAACGCTCGATGAATCGAACAAATGCCCGAACACCAGCCCCTACGCGCCAATAGGCATCGTATAGTCGCGATCAAAGCGGTGCGCGGGTGAAAACAGAGCTACCAAGGAAACAAGCGAGACAGAAAGCGGCAGAGAGATTTCTAAACTTAGCAAAAGATCAATATAGTTGGATCATAATAATTGCCCGTTGAAAATGTACGTTCCGACCAATTCGTCGCGTTGTCGTTCACGCTACTCGATGAAATTGATATAAATAACAATCGTGAAACTGCTCGCGCGTAATGAAAAAAATTTAACAATGCGCTTTTTCGAGATGCAGCGTCAACGACAACGACACCTCAATTCTTAAATAATCAACATTCGAAACGTTTATACAAGCTTTTTACACACTTACACAAGCCCCTATACATATTTATAAAAATGTCAACGCTTCGATCATTCGAATTAAAATTGATTTACGTGCATCGTAAGGTTCATATTAATGCGCAGTGAGCTTACGCGTAAACGCGTTACTTCCTGCTTTTCTTTTTTTTCGAGGGTACCCGTCTCAAGTATAATCTCCAATTCCGCTGAATAATTTTCGCAGCGTGATTCAAACGAAAACGTTCGACTTTCGCTAGAAAAGCGTTCGTTGCATTTAATTCCCGTTCTTCTTTCAACCGATTATACGAGGCAAGTTGCTCGAGAAGTTTATGCTGCAACACAACGCACGATTATCGTGTAAAGATTCCATTTTTGTTCTTCCAACAATAAAGCAAAGAAATGAAACTGTTTAGGCTATCGTGGGTAAACGAAAGCGATAAGACACACCTGTACAGTAGCACAATCTTTCTCGAGATTATCTCTATCTCGCAGAAGAGTCGTTTTATTCGCATAAAGCGTTCTAATGGTTTCGTCGTACTTTCTCAATTGGTCCAGGCAACTCTTCTTCGCTTTATAACTGTACGATCACGAGGCAACAATAATTTATCATCAAATTCGCCGAGTCGAGCCGCTAGATTACACGATAGTCGCATTCACGGTACATCGTTACTTACTGTACATCGTGCAAATTACTTTCTCGCAGGCTACGTATTCTGTTCGCAAGTTTCACACAAAATTCAAACCATTCCGTTTCCTTTTGCAGAGATTTTCTTTTAATCTCGCGATCGTCGTTCTTAGCTAACATCTTCGACGAGAGCCCTCCACTGAAATACAGTTCTGTAAAAACTTCGTTTTGCATATTTTCATTAGTTCCGTAAAATCATTGAACGACAAACACGCTCGAACGTGCAACTACGGAAACTAAAATATGCTTGGTAACCTATATTTATTGTAACCAATGCATATAACGAGTTGATTCATCGCAATAATACTTTTGCTTTGTACATTATTTAAAAAAGAAATATCTATATATATACATATAGATTTACATATAGATATATATATATTGTCTCAAATACCAACGTAGCCAAAAATCGGTGATTAAATAGTTGATACCCCCAAAAATTTGAGGTTGATTACGTCTCCGTTTACCATAAACAAAAGTCAGTTCGATGGAGAATGTAGATGGAGACAATGTGGAGATATTGTACGCTTTTCATGCGCATGCACGAGAATTTTAGCGTCAATAAAGACGTGTGGCTAAAATGAGGAACTTTGTTCACCCCACATAATTTCGTGAAATTTGTTATGCCTTATATTTTGAAAAATGAATGTATAAAATGTGTATGTTATATTAAAATTTCATTCTTTCCCGCTAGTGATAGTACCTCGCTACTTTTCTCGCATTTGTACGCGCACGCGCGAAAACACAATGCAATATTCCAGCTATAATGAAGAGTTGGAAAGATAATTCGTGGATGGCTCTCCTTTCTATTGGTGCTGAGAGACGTGGATTATTTTCTGTTTAGCTAATTACCAATCAGACTTCTCTTTCCCCTGTGTCGCCCAGAACTTTGATTCGCCCAAACAAAGTGAAATCGGAGAAGTTCTTTCCAAGGATGTTATTTTATTTTTTTCCATCGTCGATTTCACTTTTTCGTTACGTCATTTTTTAGCATGGAACAGAACCTACGTACATCTTTAGCGTGGAACAGAACCCACACAATCTTTAGCAGAATACAGAACCCACTCCATTGTTATTATCTGTGGTATGGGGGTATTCCCTGTCAAGGGCAACTCTTATGAGAACATTTTCTCTACCCCTTCGCCTAGTCTAAATTTTTCTGACATTATTATACAGTTTTCTCTTTCTGGAAAGCCTGTCTACTTCGTCTGCCTGTGAATAGTCACTTGGAATTAGATTGGATGCGCCGGGGGAAGGTGGAATGGAGGGGACAGAAAACGTGCAGAACATCGTACTTACTTGACGCTGCTATTAAAACGTAGATATTATTTACAGTTACATCTTACAACTTATAATACGACGAGAAATAATGTATTTCAATTTGTATATACACAGAGAATTCCCATGTTTTGTGGTGTATATACAGGGATTAAATTATTGAAAATCGGATCTGCTCCAAAGGTTAGTCATCTAACATTGCGTGTATGTAAATATGTATACGGTTGTATCAATATATCGCGACATTTACGATATAAATGTAAACGATACTGTACCCAATTTGGATAAAAATACATTCGCATGTATTCACTATATTGCCATTGAATAGTACGTTCCGAAGAAAAAAGAGAAATCTTTCATTTCGAGTAGTATAAACTTCCAAAATTCAGTTACCAAACTGGGCTGGACAATTGACAATTTGACTCGTAAATACACTATTATTGAATGTCAATTGAAATCAAATGAATTCGTACGAATTGAAATGTTCAGTTAAAAGTTTTAATTACCAGAACATACTATAATTACAGTTTTCTTAAAATGATAAGATCACATAATAACAGTGTCTACCGCGGAAAACCTGCAAGGCCTCCGACCTATGAAAATGATTTTCAATATATGTACAATTCGCACGATGTTATTCTTCCTTTGGATGTTCCGAGTCTACACCCTTTGGCCAAAGATCCTCCTGCCGATGGTAAGTTTTAATCGAATCCATGGGATCAATACTATGGTACTATTAAAATGCTACAAAAAGTCAATAAAGATGTCGTTGTTGTTCTATAATATATGTAGAGCAAAAATTTAACAACTGTGATTCGTTGAAGTATTTCAATCGACTTGTATTTTTCTATTAATATCTTTCAGACACTACAGTGAAAAAACTTCTCGATGCCTGTTGTGGTCTAGCAACTTTAATTACGGAAACATTATTAGTTCATCCATTTATTGTCCTACGAAGACAATGTCAAGTAAATCCTGGATTGACAAAGTACCATATAATACCTTTTACATTGATACCCGTTGTTGTACGGCTTCATCAAACTCAAGGGATAAATACCCTTTGGAAAGGAATCGGATCTGTCTTACTTGTAAATGGAATGGTATTGGCTATTGAAGATTTCATTTCTAAAATTACGTGGTGGCCAAAGTAAGTTGTTCATTGTAAGACTATAATATACTGTAAATATTTTAAATGTTCAATTGAAAACAAATCGATTAATATCGAAAGCATCGATTCTTGAATTTTTAATTTCTATTTGCATTTTTTCTACAATCATTCGCATTGCATATTGTATCTTCTATTGTATGCGCCAACAATATGATAAACAGATATTTTATTTCAGGGAACTACCATCCAGCTTCTCGTTCAAAGCATTGGGTCAACACACTCTCCTTAAATGGTAATGAGCAATGATACATTGACAAATAGATTTCTTGTAACTTATAGGTTTAGTTACGAGGAATATTAACAGAAAACTCAATAGTATTTCCATAGGCCTAACCGCACCATTTTACTCCGCATCGTTAGTTGAGACGGTACAGTCCGAAATTGCATCCGAGACTCCTGGAATTTTAGATGTTTTTAAAGACGGTGCTATTCGCCTGATCGACGTGAGCAACAAGGGCAGATTAATTCCCATATATTCTCTTCTGCCGCCAACTATTGCGTACGGAGTTTCCAGATATCTTTTCACTATGACTGTTCACGGAGTTACCACCTACATTATGCAGTCCAGGCAAAAACATTCTCAAGAATTACAGGCAAGTTATTTGTTAATCGACTATAAACGTGTACACCAAACCATAGAAAAAGGGATTTATACCGTTTTTGTTTTTTTAGGGTGCATACAGTAGAGCTATAATGTCGGAGGTTGTCCTAGACATACATCTACAATCTAACCTGGTCTCCAGATTTATGGCCGACGTATTGTTTTATCCATGGGAAACTGTCATTCACAGACTTCACCTTCAGGGTACTCGTACTATCATCGATAATTTAGACACTGGACGAAGTGTAACACCGTTACTAACTGGATATAGTGGAGCATGGGATTGTCATAGTACAATCGTTTTGACCGAAGGTCCTCTTGGTTTGTATAAAGGTTTTGGGGCTCTCCTGCTACAATCCGCTGTACATTTAATAATCGTACGAGCAGCGAGTTGGATTCTAAGAGAGTTACGTACATCGTCAACGTCGAACTCTAACCCATCTCGGAAATCTTCGTATCGTGCGAACACATAATTTATACTTGACGTATCTAAAAGTGTACATACAGTTCTCGTATAGTACAGAGATCGAGTAACAAGAGTTGTATCATAATTCGAACTCTTTTTGATTCATTACGAATCTCTGTAAAAATATCTAAAATAAAGTAGAAATAAATCGAAGTTCAAAAATATTGTACATATAGATGCGATCAATTAAACCCAAACACTGCTTATTATTAGCAAGAAACAATAACGTGGTAGACAAAAAAAAGTGTTTCGTAGATATATGTAGACTTTTACATTTAATTTATTACTAATAAAAAAAATGAATGCATCAATTCTCATAAATTAGCATACATTCTATGAAACAGTATCTGATCTGGTTGCAGTTGTGTGTTTACTTGCTGTATCTTCCGTTTAACTTTCTCCATCTTGTATTGTATGTTACACAGCCTTTCTTCTATATACACGCGTATATCGCACGCACAGCAATTTTTCAATTAGTGTTAAAATGTTGCTTTTATTTCATTATTATTGTCTCTATGGTATGCCAATTGACATTCCCTGTTATATGTGCGCTCGTACAGATTTGCTGAGGCGACATTTTACTTTCTCGATGCTGATAATCGTTATTAGAGGCAATATTGAGGCCGGGCTTGTAGACCAAATTCCTTTAACGAAGTTTTATTTTACAATATAAAATTATTGCCACAGATAAGTAAGATGATTTCGTCTATAAGGAACAATTTAAATAGATTTTCTTCTAGATTATTTGTCCAGCAAACGTAAGAAACATTAGAACGGGCAACGGTACACGCCTCAAGTGCAAAATGAACAAGTTGCGTTTGCTTTGAACTATGTACATATATTATGTAGGTAAAATCTTACCTATCCATTGGCGATAATCGTGAATGTGAATGCGAAACATAAAATCTCGATCTAAACGTAAATTCTGACATTCTGTAGTTATCTTATCTTGGCGCTTTTAAACATATTTCATTGGCACACCACTGACCTCTAAGCAACATTGAAAAATCATGTTATCGGTTGCGATTAATGTTTCTCCGTACCCCGCGCGATTGATGCTACACGGCCATTTGGTAAACAATGCAACACTAATTTAAAAAGTACTGTGTAATGTACACGATACACACATACATCTGAATTAAAGAAATGTCAAAACTACGATATACAGTATACAGTTCCTAAATTTCTAATTTCATCGATTTAGCTAAACTATCATTATATACAATATGTTACAAAATTCTTCGATTACCTACAGGCACAATATTATTTTTGACCTTTAAATGTTCATTTTCGTCCATAATGTTTTATTCATTTTTGATAAGTCACTTTTTCGAAATTATAAATGTCAAACAAACAAGACGAAACACCAATGTATTTACTTTCGTTAAAATTTTGTGATTTTTTTCAGTACAAACTTGATCGATTTCGTTCCTCGTTATAACAGAACAGTGTCTCATAAAATTTATGTACGAACGATATATTTGTAAACGACATGAATGCGAATTTTCTGGCCTCGATGTAGATAAAATATATTTAGTCTAAGCGACCGAGAATGAAAATTTGTCAAATTCAATTCTCTGTACACGAACCTAGGAGTAAAGAAACCGTCTCCATCTCCGTCTCCGTCTAAATATCTTTTTACACAATTTCAAATTGTTCAAATACGAAATTGAAAAGATATTCAACGTTTGCGTCAATTCAAATACATACTTACATATGTCATATGTATACGTGTATAAGATTTATTTGATTCTCAATTAGTTGTACTGGTCTTTCATATGAGAATCTCGTTTTTTTAAAAGAATGCACGTCGAAGAAATCGTACTCTGCATTTGATTTCATACGCGTATACCCGGAAACTTTCGAAATCTGTCGCACTAGATTTTGAGCGAATTATTTATTAATTCTGTATATGTTGAGCTTGGAGCTCCTCCTCGGTAGCATCGCCTTTTCTAACGTACTGTGGTTTGTCATGTCCTTGCACACAACCTTCGGTCACATGAACGGACATTACGTCGCTACCTGGTACCTCAAACATTGGTTCCAGCAATAACGATTCCATTATAGCTCGAAGACCTCTTGCACCCGTTTTCTTTTCCATCGCGAGCGCGGCTATCGCGCGTAAAGCCTCCGTAGTGAATGTTAATTCTACCTGTGAATTATACAAAGAAAATTGCAACTTTTGTATTACGTATCTACAATTTGCACGTATAGAGTACCAGTATTCCATACCTTATCCATCGAAAATAACATCTGATATTGAGGTACCATGGCGTTTTGAGGTTCGGTTAGAATTCGAACCAACATATCTCTGTCGAGTGTGTGAAACGGTACCAAAACTGGAAATCTGCCGACGAATTCTGGTATCATACCAAAGTCAATTAAATCTCTCGCTTCGACTTGTTGCAGTAGAAAGTCTTTCTCCTGGTTATCCTTTTCCGCTGAAGGTGACATATTCGCAACGTCCGCCAAACTAGCTGCTCTCCTTCCAGGACTCTCGGAAGAAGGTGTCGCGCCGAATCCGAGGTATTTTTCGGTTTTCCGCCGTGAAATCAACCGATCTAGACCGTTATAGGCACCAGAAGCAACAAATAAGATATTTGTAGTGTCGACTTGCAGCGTATCACCGCGTAATTTCCTGGAACTATTTCTTTCAGGTACGTTCACGATCGTGCCCTCTAACATTTTTAACATCCCCTGTTGAACACCTTCTCCGCCAACATCTCGCAATTGATGTATGCCAGGAACAGCGCCTATCTTATCGACTTCGTCTAAAAATACTATACCCATTTGCGCTCTGTCAACTACATAGTTGGCATCTTGGAGGAGTTTTGCTATCACGCTTTCTATATCTTCGCCGACGTAACCCGCTTGCGTTAACGTTGTACAGTCGCAAATAGCAAAAGGCACGTCCAAACACTGAGCTATCGTTTGCGCGAGCAACGTCTTTCCACTACCGGTAGGACCCAGCAACAGAATATTGCTTTTCTCTAATTTCAATTGGTGCTGCTTACTATCCAAAATGTCCGAACCAGGGACTGACTGATTGTTGCTTGACTTTTGCTCGTTTCCCGGAGGAAACTGTTGAAATCCAACACCGAGCGAATTTCCGATCGTAGAAATGTGTAACAAGTCTGCAACAAGAGAGACAAAGAATTTGTTTTGCTCGTCATTACAAAATACAAATATTTCTATGTATGTCTAGATATATATTAATTATTATACTATATTTATACAATAGCTTGTATGGAACTTGAATTTAGAACAATATGTTTTATTGCTCTTTCTATGGGATTATATGTAAAATGGGGAATTGTTATTTACGTGGTTTAAGACCTCTGTGAGTGAAGGGATGATTCATATCTTGTGTACCAGTTGAATTTGTGGATCCTTGCATCGCATTCTGTACAGGCAGGTTATTGTAGATTCGTTTATAGTGATTATAAACAGCAACACTCAGTACTTTTTTAGCAAATTCTTGCCCCACAACGTGTTTATTTAGGTATTCGAAAATCTGAGAACAACAAAAGCAGCTGTAAGTTTACATCATTGTTAAGTATGTTAACCTTTACATTTTTACAATACGCGAGAAAAAATGCGCGATATGCTAGATACAAGAGTTTATTTTTCAAGAGTGTTTTTTTTACAATTTCCCTACAAAGTATCGTTACCTTTTTTGGTGGTGGCGGTGGTTTCCTATAAAATCCTTGTTTCGTATCTTCCGGTCTCATAGCTTCTTTCAAACTCTTTTTCGAATCTATCTCCGAGAGTACAAGGAAAAAATGATGGCATTTTTCGCATTTTACGAATCTCGACGATGCTAAAAAACACAACAAAATCTTTTATCTTGGGCTAAAATATATCATTTCATGTACAATGGAATTACTACTTACATACAAAAGTTTCTACGTGTGTACAAGGATCTCCGCATTTTGGACAAGTAAGCGTATTTTTTTTCCCTCCGCCGTTACCCACAGAGGATACTCCACTATTACCATCCTTGCTGGGTGGCGTCGGTTCTGTAGGTGCTTTGCTCAAGGTACTACTGAGCGTCAAGGACCTGGTCACAGCTACTCTTACAATTTTATGAACTAACAAAGAGAAAAGTTAATTATTCGCTTAGAAATACAACGTGTTTATCTTTCTCCTTACTACTTGCATCGAAAATAGCATTAAAAACTTACCATGATTGGCTATGTGATTTGAAGATGCGAGGCGACCAGCGCTAATCAAACAACAACGTACGCAACTCATCCTTGTTTAGAAATATTCGAATGGTGTAACGTGGTGTGAAAAAAATATTAGCAAAATCGCTTGAAACCAAACCTACGGATCACGGAACAAAATTAGAGAAACGCATGTTATAAAAAAGTTTTTAAAAACATATGGTAAAACAGTTTAGCATATTACAATTTACATTACATTTAGAAACAGCGCACACTGCAGAAATTAGGTAGTCATTGACTGAAAAATAAAATATATTACGTGTAATTGTAAATATTGATAAAATTCTAACAAACTTAAAATTAGCAAACAAACATGTCAGAAAAATTCAGTCGATATCATCGGACGAAGAACGAAGAACGAAGAGCGAAGAACGAAGAAATACAATCTCGAGGAAGATAAAAGACTTTTTCTAGATATGTATAACGTTGTCACTTGGCGTTCACAGAAAGGACGAAGGTGTGATATATGCATTAGGAAATCAAAATATGGACACGAGCGCAATATCATTATAAAAATAAACTCTGAGGAAGCTCGAAGTTGTACGAAAACACTGAAGCGTCGATGAATACTAACCTTTCGAATCAACACTGAACACAGAAATGGTTCTTTATTATTCAAAATTCATTCATATTTATCACAAAATTCGTAAAAAATCGAGTCGGCCAGATAATGATTTGCTAATGTGTTATCGGGAGCGAAATCAAAAAACGTATTAATTTAAAGACACGAAAGTCTGACACATCGGATTAAATAGAAGATTCAACAATCGGTTGACCATGATTCAAGGTCACTCAGCGATTTTACTCTACAACTGTTTTTGTTATATGTATCGATCTTAAAATGTATTAAAACACAACCATCTACTGCTTAGTGGAGGTTATTGCAGTTTACCTCCATGTCAATGAAACATCTAAAAACCACTAAAATTTCTGACACTCGTACAATACGATTGTGTATACGCACGTATTTAGGTATATCTACCTATCAACATACGTGGCGAATATATATACATATATTTACATCCACGTACATGTGTATTGAGTATACACGATCAGTCACGGTTACAAAAACTATGTAGCTACTCTCGCTAACGTTCAATCCCCTCCGAATAATCACGAGCACAGTCACGGAGTCAATTCAACGGCATTGTGTTGACTCATCTGGTTGACTTTAGAGGAAAGAACAGGTTGTATAAGGAAGTTTCGCTCTTTTCCTTACACGCGCGCTCACTTGACAAAATGACGTGTCTACCAACTACATAACAAAACGTCAGTATGTTTACATATACGATCACTCGAGGGCGCCCATTTAGACAACACGGAATGTGATCGTGCAGTGCGTACTCGGTCGTATAATAAGCATTTGCCAAGGCAGGCCACGGCAGGCCAAGGCTAAGAAACAATTTTCTACTTTGATATATTCTTCAAATCAGTACAAATCTACGATGCGTTCGAATAAGTATTAATTCAGTTCTATCTCGATCATCTTACAGTATACACTAGAACCTACTTTTTAAAGTAATTCCACTAATTATACAGATCCTTGTACAATAGATCCATAAGATACGTAAGCGTATTCAATTCAAGAAAGTATTCGATTGATTTATTTCCGTTATACTCTATACCACGGTGTTCTTATTTACACCGCGCTCTCTACTCTATACATAAATAGAGAGAACGGTATATATACCATAGACCATATATACTTATAGACTAGGCTTCAGATAACATGCTGTGTTCCGAGATTACTTCATCTACCAGATGACGGATGTGGGCAAATTGCTATACATAGTCTGTGTTGCAGAATAAATACTTACTTTACTCTTATTGTTTTAAACACAGCTAACTCATTTTTTATCAAGTATAATTTGGAAAAATTTAGATTTTAATGTAGATGTTCATAATATGAAATCTGTATTTATTTTCTCGCATCTTATTTTATTAAAAAAAAAGGAATAGTGATAACAATATAAGTACATGCGATATTCACTATAAAATAAGTACTTACTTGTAAAAAGATATATTTTTATCACGGTTTTGTCGTTTCTTGCAATTCTTTGCGCAACAACTTTGCACCATTTTTTCAAATGTTTACGAAATAATACATAAATATAACTTGTATACCTCGCTTTTATTTCGCTAGTCATCATTTTTAATTATCTTGTGACGTCAGTTGTGGGCACCAGATACTCCGTTATCTTGGAACACTGCGTCCTCTGCATATCTTTTACCGCAGCCTACTTCCATATATAGAGTAGGCTGTGCCTATACATTTATGCCGGATCTATAAGTATATATAGTCTAAGGTATATGCTATATACACATCTACTGGAGCAATATAGGAAGAAACGTGTAAAGTGTATCGTTACATTGAATGTAGAAAATTATCAAAGTTGAATTGGTCGCAATTGAACACGATAATTCCGTGAACAATATGACTGTGACGAAAATCGCAACCGAAATAAATAACGAGGTAACCTTTCGCAATATTTTAAGCACAACGGAAAGGTTGCAATCGATGTTTTTCAAATTCTTTCTTTTCTTCCCATCGAATTTCATAACGAATGATACATGTTTTGGTGATCTTTCAGATCGTTTTGTTGAGGCAGTGCGTTCGTCGAGCTCGCATTTGCGTGATAACCAAGTTGGTTCGGGAGGCTAAGAAACTGCGTGTCAATCGTGGCAACGAGAAACTTTTAGAAAAGAATAAGAACAAGGCGGAGAAATATTTAAGAGAGGTTACCGAGTTGAAACGCGCCAAAGATGATGAAATATCAAAATTTGGAATTATTCATCTGGAGGACTTGGAGCGTATGTTGCAGAATTCACAGACAGACGATAGGACTAGAGCCATAATAAAAGTTGTTCGTTACAAATGTTTAAATGAAAAAATCGTAGAATTTCTAAAGAAATTTCCCAACTGTAAAGAATACGTTTCTTTGAACAAAAAGGACCATTCCCAGAAAAAGAAAAGGAAAAATTCTATAAGCGAAAACGATCAGAAGAGTTCAAAACGATTGTCAAACGATCAAAATGACAACGACGAGCAAGCAACAAATATTCGGCTAAGTATAAGTGACGTGGAAGACGAAGAAACACCACCGCAAAAATTAAAGCAAAACAGACAAGAAGTACAATCGGAAGGAGACTGTGTCAAAAGTAACAAGAAAAGCTCGGAATTGATTACCAAGGTTGTAAGCAAAGAGGCTACGGTCAAGAGACTCACAGACGTTTTACAAGAATCTAGCACACCCAGAATAGACGATCAACCCGAAGAGAATAAAGAGCAGCGATCTTCTCCGATGCCTGCGGCTTTAACTAGGCCAGATGACTTCTTTTTAAATTCTGATAAGGTTGTTGCGGTTCATGCAAACGCTGCACCATTTTCATCAGCAGATAACTCGAATATTACTTTTAGAGATGTAGATAAAAAGACGTTCACGACTTTTCCGAAAAGAAACGTAAGGCGAGAGTTTCCTGGGTTCGAAAGGAACCAAAAAAACAGGAGTCAAAGAAGACGAGAAGAAAGGAACCAAGAAAACAGAAGTCAAAGAAGACGAGAAGAAAGGAACAAAGATGTGTTATATCGTCGAAGCAACACGGAGCCGAGCGCGGTGTTTAGCGAGCAAAAGAAACGATTTCCAGAGGCGAAGGAAGCGTCACGAAATATGCACGAAAGTTTCAAGAAAGACCATACAAAGTCCACGGAAAATGAAAGTTTACATCCGTCGTGGGCAGCAAGAAGAAAATTGCAAGATGCGATGAAGCAAGGATTTCAAGGGAAAAAAATTCGATTCGACGTGGATTAATTAAATAAATTACGATACCTTTGAACAACGAAATTTTATTTGTTTTCATTTGTAAATTAAGAGCTTCAGCGCGCAGGTTCATTAATGGTTTTATTGAAATATCGATCTCAGTTATAAATCGTACAAAATGGCTATGACATTTACAATGAACAATCTAATTGACGTGCAAGTAGTCGCAAGTAAACCGTAACTGCGTCCAGCGCTCGGTTATAGTTTACGAGAGTACATCTTCGCCGAATTGAATATTTCGTACGCGCGCGATCATAGATCGTGCAGTATTTAATATATACATACACATATTACACACAACCAAACAGATTAGAAAATTAAATATGATGAATGAAAACCCCCCTTTAAACAATTAACTATTAAATTAGACTACTGTACTATGGTATTAAGTCTTGAAACAATGCTAAAATCTAGAGGAAGGGTATTGATACCTCTTTTCACAGACTGGCGTCGATCGGCGGGTTAGGTATTAACACGTTTTATGCAGGTTTTCGTTAGACGTGCGAGTTAAGCTTACGATGTTACCCGCCGACAGTGTGTTAACAGGTAATTTGTCGATTGGGATCATCATGCGACGAATCGATTATCGAGGTAATTGTCTAGAACTTTCGTGACGGCCGATGCAGGGACGTTTCGTCGAGAATATATGATTCGATTACTTTGTGCACACGTACTTAGATTATGCAGTTTTTTGAATAAGTATCAAACCGTAAATACTTGTCACAAAGCATGGATTTTGCGTTTCGTAGAATCAGACATTAGCGACGAACTTTGATGTACAATTTACCCGTGGATACGTTGCGGAACTTTTACCAGTGTTTCGGTTGTCTCTCTTCTCCGCTTTCTTATCCTTCCTTTTCTTTCCCCTTGACGATTCCACAGGTATAACAGAATTATTTGCAGTTTGCCATATTCGCTGTCGGTTGATTCTCCACACGGATCGAGTGTTATCATTTATCGTTTGTGACGCGTACGAGGCGCAAAAGAGTATGCATTCAATAAACGTAGGAAGTTTGTAAATATTTCTTGGAGTATCACTCTGTACGTGTTACGTACTCTTACACTGATTGGACAAAAGAATTTGTTTTGGTCGCGATTTCGATAGAGCGACAGGTAGAATTCCGCGCACAACACATTAAAAACATCTATATACTTGGAAATTATAACGAATCTGCCGATAACAATCACGATAAAAATCATCAATACGCGAGCAACAACTTGAATCATTTGCATGACTATTATTTAAACTTAAAACGATTACCGAGCCTTAAATCTAACAAATACATGTTCGCTTATGAAAATGAGAAGATTCATTTTATTTAAACTTTGTTCGGCTGCTATTGTAATACGTGCTCTACTAAAGATATCTATACAATAATTTCTTACGAAGTTATTTTTATTATCTCAATAATTGTGAAATAAATAATTTGTAACCGGTAATTTTGACCGGTGGTGGTAGGTTTAGCGTTAATCGCTGCTCGTGGAGTTACAAGAAAGAAAATATTGTTAACGTAGACATAGTCTGTATATTGGCAGTTTCCTTTTGAAAAATAACTGGAAGATATAATATATGTATGCACTATTGTATAATTGTATAATACATGTTAACCGATGCTAGATGGCTATTCGATCTTCCGATAGAGGATGGCGAACGCGTTACTTCTTTTTCGATAAAGTACGTTGCTTCTCTGCATGCGTAACAAGCTGAGAGTCGACGGACAGGCCTTTACGTCGACGAACCGCATCTATATACTTCTTGGCTCTGTTCTCGCTGTCCGCTTTGTCACCGAAATGAAGATACTCCTCGTCCGTGGATGGTGTCCAATAAGGATCTTGCTCGATCACCTGTAACGAAAAACGATGTTATTATTATTATTACATTCTACAACACCAAATTTGTTCAGCAATATCTGTTGGGTGACTTTTAGAGACATTCTAAAACCAAATCCGAAAACAGAATTGCTCTATCACGCACCGTATTTGAAAAAAATTGATTTTTGTAAAAATCCATGATTTCGAAGAAAAATTGAGGTGTTTGGCAAAAATTACACATGCGAGGAGGTTCAGGTTTATATATTTATTTTTTCGAACTTTCTAATAGTTGTGAATTATTTTTAATGTTTGAGAAAGAGACGATAATTACTGAAAATTAAATTTTCGCCGCGTTGCAGTCTTTCTTTAGATTGTATGTCGACTACGCGTAGCAACGGCCCTGAAGTTGTTATGCCCACAAGCTGTCAACGAACATTTTCTTGAGCTGCTCGTATACTAACCGAACCAAATACTTTTTGCGAATGGTTTCTTTACCAGAAATGTCTGTAGAATTCAACGCTGTGTACTAAATTCCTGCTGGATAAAGGATTTTACTCATAAATACAAAAATAGAGCGTACAATGTCCCTGCAAGTCATCTCTTTTTCGAACTTTAACAAGCATTTACAACTATTAGAAAGTTCGTTTTTTTCGTCGAAATTGTGTATTTTAACAAAAATCAATGTTTTTCAAAAACGGAGCACGACAGAGCAATTCTGCTTTCGTATTTGATTTTGAAATGAGAATGTCTATAAGAATCGCCGAACAGTAATTGCTGAACACTCCAATTTTAACCCCTTGCCGTATTTTAACGAGTCAGACTCGTGATGAAGATTTTAAACAAAGTCTGACAAATACGAATGTTACGCCTTTCTTTTTAGACGAAATAAAATTTGATTTGCTTGCAATCAATATTTCACCATTAAAATCCATGTAACGATACAAAAAATATATTTTTTCTTTTCTCTTCTACGATATTTTTGGGGGGTGAAGACGTTTTAATCACCGTAACCGTAAAGAAAATAGTACGGCAAGGGGTAAAAAAAGTTATTCGGTATTAAAGAGTGTATAAATACTTTTTACACTGTATACTTCTACACGTAAAAGAAAGAAGATCAAACAAATACGGAATGACTCGTTTCGATAACCGTCGGAAGTTGCTCCGTTTAAGTATTTATGAATTATTGGAATAGGAGTAACGGTTAGCGACACGCGAGGTCAGTTCTCGATCGAGAAAAGTGGAAAAATGCGGAGGAACGCTCGTTCCTCGGTATGAAAAAACTTGCCTCCCAATGGCTGAAAACCAGTTGAGGACTAGCCAGCCCGGACGTTTGAGTTCGCAATTCTCTGGCAAGTTGGAAACTCTCTGGTACAGGCAACGTTGCTAGCACACGAAACTGCCCGCCGAATCCGGCGCTCTCCGCGGCGATTACGTGGCCTTGCCTCCTTCCAAATACTGCGTACAATTTCCCTGAAACACAATCGATCGTCACTTTTCTGAACTCTATGCGGCAATGTTCCAGAAAGGAGTGCGTGACCGGTTAGCGGAAATATTTATCGAGTAGGCATCGTATACGGCGGTATACGGTATACGTAACGCGCGACACGCATTGTGCAAGTAACTGCGAACGAAAACCTGGCCGATTCAGGCCGTTCGAGGCGTAAATTCTCCAACAAAACCGAAAATTCGAACGCGATGCACTGCGCGTTGCTTTCGCGTGCGTCCGCGATCTTCTTACGGCAACGAGCGGAAGGCTTGATCGTTTTATCGAACGAATTTCGGATTGCAATCGACAATACGCTCGAGAGAGTGCACCATAAATTTCTTAGGTTTTCTTCGTACAAGCTAAATATTTCAATGTCTATCTACGATCGCGATTACTCCACAATATTAAATTACTAATTTATGGTTCGATCATTTGTTACTTAATTTGCAAAGCAATTTTGCAAAATATTAGAGTAATTCCGACGTTCTTTATTTAGATCGTCTTACTGAAATTGCGTCTGTGAAAATTTTTGAAATTTAGGAATACGTTTTCAAATATTTTCACAGATGCAAGTCCAGTAACCTCTGGAGATCTAAATAAATATCGAAACGTCGGAATTATGCTAATATTTTGCAAAATTGCTTTGTAAATTGAGTAACAAATGATCGAACCTTCGTGCTGAGAGCATTAGCAATTTAATATTAACAACAAATACGATCGATATAAGGATATAACTGCACGATATTAAACACAATCAACCACGAAACATTGTCTGCTCGAAGAAGAGTGTACGACCAGAGTCTTATTTATTTATCAGAGTCTTATATTGATTGTCTCTCCCTCCTTAAGATCAAATCAATTTCTACGTACTTGAACGTGTCAATACACGTTCTTTAGATCCCAATAGATCTAGATCAGGATCTCAAACACTTAAATACAGATCTACATATGGATTAATCAATCCAATAAATCGCATTACAGACTCTAATGTTCTATAATTAGTATTGATTCTTTTAGTGGTTCTTCACACACTTTTAAAAAACAATTACGCAGAATTATCGGATAGCAGTTGTTACTGCCTGTAAATTCTTTTTTCTATTATTAATAATAATTATAAATAATAATAATCCTGCCGTAAGTTTCGGTAGACAGTGGCCGACGATGCCGCGTAGTACGTTGTCAACAAGGTACTTCGAATCATTTTTTATTTTTCTTCTCTATTTGACGATGCACACACACGTGTGTCTATTCAATCTAGTCTGATTCGACAGTTTTGCAAAAAACTAATACAACAGCCGACGTCGGAGCCGGTCCGATTCCAAGAATTGTCTATGTGTTGCGCTCTTGCGTACGTGAACGCGTGCACGTGTCAGTGTACGAGTACCCCCACCGGTGCGCCTAACGCACCCTACGCACATATACACACACGTACTCTCAGCAATCCCATTGCCAAGTTACGTTCCTCTCCCTTCCTCAAGAATTCATTCATGTCGCTCAGTGGTTCTCCGGCGAGGTGAATCGAGTTTTTCGAACGTTCGCGTCCACAATCGAATTCCTTCGACAAAAGGGGTGTACTTCCGAAAAGCCAAAACCTCCGACGTTTTTTGTACTCTGGATTCTTACGTATTTTGACGTGCTGATTACGAATATGATAGTGAACATTGGCGCAAATGTTATTTTCATAGCGGAAACCGTGAAAAAACCATAGTTTTTTCCATTTATTTCAGTCAATAATGGGAATTTTGAAAAATACTTCAGATAAAAGTTGTAGGTCTCATCGGAATACACATTTTATGTTGTATTGACTTTTGTCATAAAGATAATACTTTCTGAGAAAAGGGAAGATTACGCGCATACGAAAATCCCGGAGTAGTCTTTCAAGATTGAAAGCTCACTCTATGAAATGTATGACCAGAGTGAGATCGTTTTTCTCAAAAACTATTGTTTTCATGATAAAAATCAATACGACATAAAATGTGTATTTCGATGAGAGTTACAACTTTTATTGTAAGTATGTTTCAAAATTTCCATTATTTACGGAAATAAATTGAAAAAACTATGATTTTTATTTCTGCTGTGAAAATAACATTTCCGCCAATTTACATATTCGTAATCAGCACGTAAAAATACGTAAGAATTCAGAGTATAAAAAAAATCGGTATTATCGGAAGTTTATGAGACAAAAGCGTCTTATACTTTGTAGCCGAGTTGTGCGAGGAATCGAAGCGCGATTCTTCGCGACTTTCGGTTGCAGCTCTCTCGTCCGACTCTAGCGAGTCGACTCGAGTCGTCGCTCTGGTTGCCGCGTCGACGGCTGTGCGCGCACAGCAGAGACGCATGTAACACGCTCGCGTTCGATTCACGTTTTTCTCGTGCGCGATCGTGTAAGCAGGTAACTATGTACGTACACGTATTGTATACGCGACACGAGGCGAGGCTTACTCACGATGGCGAGCTGATTCGAGGACATCGCGTGCATTTCTGCTAGCGCCCGAGGGTACACCGCATACCAAACGAATCGGTCGTTTCGCTAGATTTTTCACATCGGGATCGGATCGGATTGGATCGAATTAAAATCGGTTGTCGAATCTATTTGTTTTTCAGGAGCATCGATCGCGGCACAGAGAGAAGCGCGACGCTTCTCGAGACATTCGGGTAGGGAGAGCGTGGGAATGAGAGAGCAACAGCAGAGGAGAAACAGAGAGAAAGTAGGAGTGAATGGATCGTGGCCTCCATCAATGAAACAGCGATCCTCAAACGTGCGCCGTTCGAATACACGCGCAAATAGTTTTGCTTTTCTCTGTTTTTCTAGCGGCGTTATTATTCTCGATTATCATTGTAATTGCCTGTTCGAGTCGCGATTATGGGAAGCGTTCTACTAGGTTTTTTTTTCCATATTGCCAACCGTTGTGTTATAATAATATATAATATAATTAGACAAAATTTGACACGTGCAATTTATAACGGAGGAGCAATTTAACAAATCTAGGTATGTCAACTCCTTGAGAATAATTAAGAAAAGATAGACCCTTCTATTTGACACCTGACTCTTGCAATTTATACAGAAAATTTTTATTTTTCATAAAGATTCACAGTCTAACTATTAGGTTGGCAAGAAAGTAATTTCAGTTCTCGTTAATAGATAGTGATATGCTTTGAAATTTGATAATAAGATTGGAGAGAGATTAAAATATTTTATTGATCAAAGTTCATTGTTCATATAAAAAATTGGGTTTTACTTCACCCCAAAATACCGAAATTACTTTCTTGCCAACCCAATATAATAAATGTATTCGATTGGCAAACTAAATAATTGCAGATTCTTATTTAAAGTCAGCAATCGCTTAGTTGCTGACCCAATATGATATTTTATTATTATTGTTATTGCTATTATTTAGTGGTCGGTGATCTGTTACGAGAGTGAATTTATTTCCATAAATGTATGGTCTGAAATACAGAACGGCGAACATGGCTAAACATTATTATTAATATTGCAGATTATGATACCGGACACCACTGTTGCGAAGAAGCTCTCCCTCGAAAGTAGCTTCGAAGTTGACGATTACACGCGAGCAAAGACATTGAGCGACATGAACGAGACTGAACCAGAGAAAGGAAAGAGCTACTTGCTCGCGTAACGCGCGTGTACGTTATATAAGCGTACGCGCGCAGTCTGCACACATCGCTGATCATTCTGTAATAGAATCGATTACCGTCTCCTAATCCTCCATGTACAACGCGTCTTCGGTTGTTGTTCAACGTGTACAGTCCGGAAGGTATGTTTACAATTTAGAGAAACGCTGGTGTAACAAGAGGCCTTATATGTTCCTACGATATTGTAACTTCGCTTTGAAGATGTTCTCTCGTAGTACGAGCGCGTCTCGACAAGCAATTACATCGAATACTAATTTATATCCGTGAAATATTCTGCCATGCGTAATATCGGCTGCTCTTTTACGCTTTGAGAACCAGACGTTCAAGCGACAAGGAAGAGCAGAGACTATGTACCTCGAGAAACAACGATCTACTCGATCTATTAGAGGAAGACTATGGAGAAGAGATCGACACAGCTCGAGACGTACTTCGTTGACGACAAACGCAATTTTAAGAAACCGCACGAGTAATCGCAGAAATAATAACGCGCCCGAGAAATAGTGTTTGTGTAACTTGGTCGCAAGTGTTGCGGGAGCAATATGGGGACTACCGCCTACACTGGTGGTACGCGTACAGGTATGGATACGGATACGGATACGGATATCGAATACGTGGGCCGCCGCGCACCATGCACCGTGTTCTCTAAAATATTTCTCGGCTTCCGTGCATATCGAATAAGCACGTTCTTTACGTAGACGTTGCTTGCTCTTTTTCGAAGCTGTACAAGGAATATAGGTTGAAAGGACCGTACCGAGTTTTGTTCGAGAAACTGTTTCCGAAGACGAGTAGGAACATTAAGAAGGAAGTAAAAGGTTTCAGATTTTGTGTAGATACCTTTAGTACAGCAGGTATTACAATAGGAGCCGCACAAAGTTGGAATAAAATCTATCTTGTCGTTTTTATATGAAAGGACATAGAGTAGAGTAGAGTAGAATATAGTGTAGCATGGCAGAGTAGAGCAGAGTAGACTAGAGTAAAGTAGAGTAGAGTAGAGTAGACTAGAGTAGAGTAGAGTAGAATAGAGTAGACTAGAGTAGACTAAGAATAGAGTAGAGTAGAATAGAATAGAACAGAGTAGAGTAAAATAGAATAGAGTAAAATAGAGTAAAGTAAAATAAAGTACAATAGAGTAGAGTTGAACAGAGTAGAGTAGAACAGAGTAGAGTAAAATAGAGTAGAGTAAAATAGAGTAAAGTAAAATAAAGTACAATAGAGTAGAGTAGAACAGAGTAGAGTAAAATAGAGTAGAGTAAAATAGAGTAGAATAGAGTAAACTAAAGTAGAGTAGAGTAAAATAGAGTATAATAGAGTAAAATAAAGTAGAGTAGAGTAAAATAGAGTAAAATAAAGTAGAGTAGAGTAAAATAGAGTAGAATAGAGTAAAATAAAGTAGAGCAGAGAAAGATAGAGTAGAGTAGAATAGCGTAGAGTGGAATAGAGTAGAGTGGAGTAGATAGAGTAGAGCAGAGTAGAACATAGAGTGAAGTGAAATAGAGTAGAATAAAATAGAGTAGACTAGACTAAAATATAGTAGAGTAGCGTGGAGTGGAGTAGAGTAGAGTAGAGTAAAGTCGAGTGTAGTCAAGTCAAATCGAGTGAAGTGGAGTGGAGTGGAGAATGGAGTTGAGAGTGGAGCGGAGCGGAGAGTGGAGCGAAGAGTGAAGCGTAGAGAGAGAGAGAGAGAGAGAGAGGAGAGGCGAGGAGAGGAAAGGAGAGGAGAGGAGAGGAGAATGGAGTGGAGTGGAGTGGAGTAGTGAAGCAAGAGAAGGGAGCACTCATTCATGCTTTGCCTGTAGCTGTTAGAAGTCCAGTTGAACGAATGGTACAAGTTCGCGTGGCACGAAAGTTGCAACCGGTGGGTTTTTCGGATTGATTTGTATCGCGTTCGCCCTAAATAGGGTAGGGCACATAGACCGCGCGCAAGTCGCACCGTAAAGAAGACGCTAGCCGAAGGAGAAGGCAAGGCCACGGTAAACGAGAAACGAGGAGAAACGAACGGAGAAGAAAAAGGAACGAAGGAACAGTGTCGGTCGCAGAAAGGAGCAACGATTCGCGACGAACTATTCTCGAGAACAAGTTACGCGCGTTTGTCGGTTCGGCCAGTGAGAACACACGGTATTTAGTTTATCGGCGCGAACGGATAAACGCGAGAGGATCGAACGCTCTGTCGTGCCCGGACTATGGATTCCGTTCACCGTGGATAGACGGTGTTCCGCGTATCCTGTCGAGGATCGAGCGTCCGCGCCAATAAAACACGCGCACATTTCGAAAAGTGATATGGATCGGTGCGACGGGTTGATCGACTGTCGAATCGGTCGCTCGATCGATCGGTAAAACACGCGCACCGTGTCGCCTCGAAAGGGAGGTAATTTCCAACGACCTCGTTTCTTTGACCCCAGGCTCGACCGCAGGCAGCATCAACCGACCGACAATCCGGACGGGGCAAACTGCACATCCGATTCGCGTCGAAAGAAAATCACCGGAGAAAGTTTTCTACAATTTGCGAATTCCGTTATTTCCGATCGATCGACCGTGGGTACTACTCGGATACTCGGCAACGAGGGACGTTCGTCTTCAGCGACGGTAACGAGAATGAACGCGACGCGACACGAAGCAAGAAGAAGCAAGAAGAAGAAGTAAAAGAGCAAGAAAAGCGGGAATCTGCGTGATCTCGCGCGACACTGTTCGCGAGAGCTGCTTCGGCAAGGGGTCTGCTTTCAAGTTGTCCCACGTACTCGCGGTCGTGTATTCTCACCGGTCTTCCAGAGGGAATATTTCGATTTTACGCGTACGAGTGGCGATCGCATCTCGATTCGTCGCGATGCGAAGTGTTCCCCGTGGATCGCGACGATCGGTAATCCGCGATAGATGCACGTGTACGCGCGTATACCGGTCAGCGTTGTTCTCGATTCGAGTGTTCGTTCGATTTTGACACCGCATCGACGATTCTTCGTGCGCCTTCGATCGCGAAAAGGGGGTTTCCATCAGAACGAAAACGAACGAAATTGAGACCGGGAAGAATGGCCGATCTGTTGTGCCTGTTATTGGCGATGTTCGGCCAGTTGTTTATTCGCGGTAGCCAGGGCAGCCTCCTCGGCGTGGAGCTCGACGAGACTGGCCAACAGTTGCTCAACGAATATTTGTCTCTCGACGAAGGCAGGTACCTGACCGAGTTGCACGAGTTCCGAGACACGGCTATCAAGATCGACTTGATCGATCGGAAGAGAAAGCATCGTCCGGTTCATCAACCGCCCAGAATTCTTTACCAAGTCGGGGTAAGTTTTCTCCCTTAAAGCCGGGGGGTATCGCGCGACGCTCGGTTCCCGCGGGGAACGTGTATCTCTCTCTCTCTCCTCGCCTACGACCAAGCCAGTCGATTTATCGGGAAACGGTCGACCGTCGGAAACCGTCAATCCCGAACCGATGGATCAGTTCAATCGAGAACGGAAAACCCGTTCGAGCTTTTTCCTTCGGATATTTCCCTCGTCGATGCAGCCAAGTTTCGTTGCAGCGTATTTCGCGTCGCATTCCGTTCTGTTTCATTTCATTTATGGAAGCTGACACACAGCTATTCCAGATGGTGTTGTATCACCGTACCCTGGCACGGCGATAGCGCGCGCATTGCTCGATCCAGGACCGCGATACGAATTTCAGACGCGATATTTTTGACTGCACCAAAGGTACATCGGAGAGTTAACCCGTTAACGTTTGTTTGACGCACAGGATTTTTTCCGTTTTCTCTTTTCTTCCCTTTTTCAAACAGTACTACAAGCTGAAATCGTTCGACTCTCTGTTCGGTCTGATTCGGCACGTGCGTCCCCTCAGGACGTTTACGTGGGCATCTCTCTGGTACCGGAATACGTTCTTTCGCTCTCTGGATGTCATCTGGTGGTGCGCGCAAGCGAGAACCAGCTCACGAGCGTGCGAGCGAGCGAGCGAGCGAGCAAGCAAGCAAGCGAGTAAAACGAGCGCAAGCGAGCAAGCGGCCAGGTGTCATTTTCACTATGGCTGTGAGAGAAGCGAGAGACTCGTGAGAACTTCCGGATGAATCGCACAACCTTTCCGGTCCCGCTATTATCCCATTTTAGTTTACCGCCACTGATGGCATTAATGCGAATGATCTTCTGGGAATATGCCAAGAGGAAGACATAAGGGGAGGGGGGGACGAGGGAAAGAAACGGAGAAAAAGCAAAGAACACGCTGGAACGGAGGAGAACGGGTCGGCAACTTGGCGGGAGAGGGGAGCGGTGTTGCGCGCGCTCGTGGAGCGAATGGGAAAATCATCGAATGATTTCAAAAGCAACTCGACACATTTATACAACGTATCGGTTAACGTCGTTATCTGATCGCTCTTGCTCTGATATCGCGATACTCGTGTCCGAACGACAACCACCCTAGGATTAACTTCTGTCAGGACTTCACTTTACGCGTTTAATTTTTGCACAGTAATTTTGACGTGCAATAATGAATAAAATTAGAACATTGATACATTGAAAACATTTAACTGTTTAACTGCGAGTGATAAATAAACAACATGTTAATGTTTGCTAATATCAAATGGCGGCTGGGGCTTATTATACATCACTAAAAAAGAAAAATAAAGCAACTACGATAAAAAAAATCTTTTAAAATAGAATATCACTTCAGTAATATCATTTTCATTTTATTTTTTTTTATCGTTATTTTGTTGCTTTTAGAGCGATCGGCCGTGCTAAAACTACACGCACAGTTAAAGGCCTAAAGGATGTAACTATGTTATTGCGGATCTTTATGCAAAATAAAAATGTTCTGCAAAAATTACAAGAGTCAGGTGTCACATAGAAGGGTCAATCTTTCTTTAATTATTCGAAGGAGTTGAAAATAATGTATTGACGTACCTAAATTTTTTTAATTGCTAAATTTTCTCATAAATGCATCAAATCCGCTAGTTATTACAGTAAGTGGTTTGTCAGAGTACGCCTCGGTACTTGAATTGAAACGGCACCTCGGTATATATTGGGTTGGCAAGAAGGTAATTTCAGTTTTCACTAATATTATAGATAATGATTTTTTTTCATTTAAATAACTTCTGTTAAGGTTATAATTTTTTTCTCTGACATTTGATAACCAACATTTTACAACTACCATTCGATAATAAGATTGCAGAGAGGTTAAAATATTTTACTGATTGCTCGTATCGAAACCTGGGTTTTATTTCACTTAAAAAAAAAACTGCAATTACATTCCTCGCTAACCCAATACATAAAGGTTGATCCTTGGCGGGGAAGAGCCCCGGAGAGATGGTCGCGTTCAGTAACAATTCGGTTTGGTTCGGTTCGGTTCGGTTCGGTTCGTCGATGAAAGTAACGAAAGCAGCAAACGTCTCTGCGAGGAGGAAAATACCTATACACGCGGCGAGAGCGGATGGATAATTTAAAGAGCCTGGCTCGGATTCTCGTACGCGGCAGTAGATTGCCAACGACGACTCGACAGGACGTACGTGATTGCCTCATTCAGTGGATTGACCGACGCTCTTTGAATAGTGCAGTTAGACCAGATGTCTATTCCTCGACGACGCAACAACGCGGCGAGATGCGTACTCTTTAACGCTTTTGCTACACAATTCCCTCCATCTCCGTTCCTCTCTCTCTCTCCTCTCGATCCACCATCTCCCTCTTCATTCCCCTCTCCGCGTCGCGACAGAGCTACCTCTTCTTTTCCGATTGTCAATCTTATTCTTTTCCACTTTCTACCATACTTTCGACCGACGAGCCCGCCGATTCTATTCACTTCACGCAGAGCTGCAGAGCTGCAGTCGACTTTCCGATAGCCACTTTCCAAGATTCGTTTGCTTAACCCCTCGCCGTACTATTTTCTTTGCGGTTACAGTGATTAAAACGTCTTCATCCCGAAAAGAATATCGTAGGAGAGAAAACAAAATATTTTTTGCATCGCTACATGGATTTTAATGGTGAAATGTTGATTGCAAGCAAACGAACAAATCAAATTTTATTTGACTCGTTAAAATACGGCAAGGGGTTAATTAATACTCTCCGATGGATGCCTCTTTCCGTCATTAGTAGACTGTGGATTTTATGCATTTTTGACAAAAATGGTAGGTGTAACAAAAAATAGCAAAAAGATTAGAAAAATTTGAACATATTATCACGTGACTTTCAATCTACTAAATGTAATAGAGAAGAAAATAAATTTCTATTTCACTCCAGTTGGTTGCAGTTCAGGTAAGAAATTTTTCATTTTGCATAAAGATCCGCGGTCCAGTCATTAGTCAGAGAATTGATTGAAAATTAATTTTTTTTAATTTTTTAAATTCAGGCGAACCCCTCGTCCTACGATGTCGCGAGCCACAATCAACAACCACAGTTGGACCACGAACCTGATTCTTCTCCTTTCTTTTCACCAGGAGCACCACGAGTCAGGCTCGTGTTGTTTACGTTTGGTCCGATCGAACTACCACGACTCGTGTTTCTCAGTTTTGACCCGAATTTCTTACCGCGTCTCTCACACGATATCGTAGGCGAATGGGTTAACGCGTGCGCGACTGGTAAAAGTTGCGAGATTCAGCAGCAGTTTGAAAGTGTACTGTACGCGTATGCGTCGTGTTACATTTATTTGTAACAAGGATCACGCGCAGTCGTTCCGCGCGTACCGATGATCATCGGCGAGCACTATTTAAGTTAATACATTTTTATCGATTTTAGTGCTCGGTAGGTTTAGTGTTAAGACGTCTTGTAACATTTGGTTCGAACTCTTGAATACGAGTCACACTCGTGATATTTATGTTTGACACGATATTACGACTACAGTGACAACATTACAGTGGTTTCGTTAGAATGTACGATACGTGGGATCTTAAGAAAAATCGATATAACCTAAAAAATATATTCCATTTATAAAAATAAAAGTAAATCAAGTAAGTAAGTATATTTTTATACTTACATAGTACTCTCAGTGTTAAAGATAAAAGAATAGATCAGCTGGAACTAAAATAGTTTCGCTGAAATTCTCGATAAAATATCAAATATCACTTTAATAATCGAAGCTGTACGCAACAATCAGAAATAACGATCAAGAAATCAATTGTAATCGCATGGTCGGTCGCTAACAATGAAAAACTCAGTCGACAACTATCAAAAATATTTTTAATAAACCTATGGAAATTTCTACCACTGTACGAGCCTGACTCGTGACATTACCGTTTGGCCCGAAATTCGTAACGTATCGCGCTGTATCGTACATTCTAACGAAACTCGATCTAAAAAATAAGCGCGCAACCACGTTTCGAAACCGTCTTATTTTCTAGCGGTTTTTGGAAGATCATTGACCGGTACGAACAAAATAAAAATCACGAGATCGCGACGGGAGACTGTCGACAGCACGAAGCGTTATAAATTTGTGGGAATTTTCAGGACAGCGAGGGAGAGTTACCGGAATGCTTGGATCGAAGCGAGGTGTGCAGCAAGGTGGATCTATATGGATCGCCGTGGGTCGAGAGACAATGTCGTTGTCCGGACGGCCGTACCTGTTCCAGTAGCCTGCACGGAGACGATGGCCACACGATAGTCGATAAAACACGGCAGTACAAGCTTTGCGAGCCGGTGAAACGTCTTCCTATCTGTCGTTACTTCAAGTTAGTCTCTCGAGCGGCCACACCAAAGCGATCAAACGCGTCGCGATGCATCGTGATGCTGCGCATCGCGCCGTGCCGCGACGCACAGTAGAGTATTTGGCCCGAAAAGCTAGACAAAACTATAGCATCGTTATTTATAGTCCCAAGGTCATAATATTATATATCGTTGAATTCGTCTTAAGATCAGCTACAACATTATGAAATAAAAAATATATTTTAATAATTAAAAAATCAATGTGACCTTGATTATACGTTACAAAAAAAATATTTTCAAAATTCTATATATCGAAGATTGTAGATGTCTGAACACTGTTTAACTTTTGTTCGAAACATTTTTTTGTATAACATTATTTTATTTGTTTTTATTAGGCCAAAAGTACTTACGAATGGTATAATGCTATTTTCTGCAATTTAAAAAAAATGCGTAGGATAAAAAATTTGCAAATAAATTATAATTGTATACTCTGAATAACTCTGGATAACTAACAGAATACAGAATCCTACAATGTATCGAGCGTTGCATCAGAAAAACCGTTTGGAAATTGTTATAGGCGCGAATCGGCAGATTTTTTTTTTGTATATCATAAACTAAAGACCTTGGCGCGTTGAATGACACCAAAATGTAATGTACTTCACTAGATTATTGGTCATTTTTAACATCACTAATCACAAAAACACAAGTAGTAAAGAGCATAATGTTTAACAGAAAGTAAACTACATACTTACCTAAAAAAGGCATAATTTCATTACGATATAGAAAACTCATTAATGAGAGAAGTAATTCAGAGACTAGTTGAGAGAAACAGTATTACGAAAACTCTTCAACTTCAATAAAGCATAACACTTCATCAGTGCATGAAATAAATGAAAAGGTATTGGAATATTATTTTCTATATGTTCAACTATCTCAAAAAGCAAAAATTTTATAATTCAGACAAAATTTTTTAATCGACTTTTGGCCAGCTTTTGCGACCAAATACTCCACTGTGCGACGTGCGGATCGTTGCGCGTTCTAACTGACATTACGTACAGAAGACGGGCTTCGCTATTTCCAGGGATATCACATGGACCTTGGCTCCAGGAGGGGGCCCGGCGAACGCGACCGTTCAAAGAGTCTACTGCCGCTGTCGGCCAAGCAGCGTGCCCTATCTAGTTCGAAGACAGGCGCATAGATCTCCCGAGGGAAATCCAGGATTTATTTATGCTTTCGCGTGTTCTCCGCAAAGCGTAAGTTCGTCGTTGATTCAACGTCCGTTCCCCGTCCCGCATATTCGTTCGCCTCTCATTTCATCTCGTTACGCTCGGAACGAACATTAGGCTGTCCCGAAAGTTCGTCTTCAAGTAAACCATGGTTAAAGGAGCAGACAAGTTTTTTCCAGGATTGCAAGTATATTTCTCGACAATAGAAAAATGGGGGCTTTCAGTGGTTAACCCCTTGCGATTTATCTTGTGATCATAGCGATTAGAAATTCTTCATCGTTCAGAATTTCATAGAAAATGTAGTAGTTTATATTCATGCCTATTTCTTTTTTTGAAGCCTGTATATAGACTACAGTAATTCATCCATAATTGTCTATACCACGCGTCTGGCCAAAGACAATTATCGCGAAGGGATACTATTCTTTGACTTTTGCCGAACGTAGAACAGGACACCGACGCTCGAGAGGCCTCGGCCGCCGAGCAGTGAAATCCGATATCGGGCCGGGTATATCGGTGTGAATCACTACTAATCCAATGACAAAATTTCTTTATTTTTTATGTAACTTTCAGCAATATATTCGTGGCATTTTTCTAATGAAAATTATACCAAATATGATATAATTCCGATGATATTTACTCGTGTAAGATTCGCGAATTGTCCCGGTCAAGAGAACTGACTTGTATTATAAATAACCATATACATATCTGTATACGATCCGAATTATTATCATGTTTGGTATCATTTTAATCAGAAAAATGCCACAAATATATTGGTGAAAGTCTCATAAAAAAATTATAAAAAATAAAGAAGTTTTGTGATTGGATTAGTAGTGGTCATTGCTCTACGGCCAAGTCCTACTGAGTTTCACGGCCCCTCACGGGATATGCCCCTCAGTGAAATGAGTAGGCGACTAGACAATTATCGTTTAGATATTCTAGACAATTATGAATGAATTACTGTACAGCCAAATAGAATTTTAGTTCGTCTTAAAGGAAAAAACAATAACATGCATATTTATTAGACGCTGTGCAGAATCTTCGTCAGTAACTCGATATTGTAGGTCGAGGAGTTGAAAACGCTAGATGAGAGATCGATCCAGGCCGCGATCGCCCCCGAAAGTCCTATTTTCTCGCTTCGCGTTATTCGGCTGCATAATTTGCATTATTCGGAAGCATACAACTACCGAACAATGCAAACTACGCCTCGTGAAACGAAAAAATAGGACTTTTGAGGCCGATAGCGGCCTAGATCGATCTTTCATCTAGTGTTCGACTACGGCAAAACCCGATCTTTGTATTATCGAGAAACGAGAGCGCGCATCCCGAAACCTTGCAAAATTCTGGAAACGAGTCTGCCGCCTTAAGGGAAGCTCAAGGAATAAAATAAATCATTAACGAACAAAAGATTGTGTTGTTCGTGTACGCCGATGTTGTCTAACAATATGTACACGTAGCGAAAGAAACTTTCCGGACAATCTGATATTAGGGGGACCGAGAAGTAATCGAAATCTTTTTGTTTGCTGGCGAAAAACATTTATTTATTAAGAAAAATCTGAAATACTGATCAACAAAATAATTTCGTGGGCAGTTGTTCGATTCCCTTTTTAAAAAAGTCCTTCGACGCAAATTAACTGTGAACGAGCTCATCGAAGAAATGTCAATTACTATTCGGTCCCCCTAATACATTGTTCGCCCGAGGATCGGCGACCGGCTGACAAAATTAACCGAGATTTGAACGGAACGTTTCGTTTCAGAGACTGCGCTGTCAGCACAAGGAGCCCTGTCGGCTGTTCACCGTACGAAAGAGACGAACCTCGCAGCTCGAAGAAGTGAACGCGTCTCCCCTTTGCCAATGTCCGAAGGGTCATCGGTGTCCGAGACGTCACACGGATCCGGGCTCGCTTCCGGCAAGATCCTATTCTGGTGTCCTGGAGATTAAGACTTACAGCGGATATTGCGTGCCTTCGCAATCCCACCGCTCCGAAGCGGTTTACACCGTATAAACTGTCCCCTCTATCCACATTCCCGATTCGTTGATACGTATGTATGTATTGCTGCACGGACAGCGCAACTTATTGTACGGTTCGCGAGGTCTGTGTACAGTTTGTTTATAGCTTGTACAGCTTTTATAATACGACCACGATACGACCACCTCTGCACGAGTTCACGCGTACAATCTTGCGTTCACAGCTGCTCGAAGGCTCGACGACAATTTACGAGCAGACTCGCTCGAGCAAATTCTATGAAATCGATTAGAATTCGTCGACAATGTACAGCGTACAATTAATGTTAGCGTTAGCGTTACAATTACAGTGAAGTCGCGATCTAGCGCCCTCAGAGCTCCACGATCTAAGTCCCTTCGCCTACCCCTTCAGGGACACACCCCGCGAGGGGCAATAAAGCTCGAGCTTAGTATAAACATGCCGCGGAATTCGATGTCGTAGTACGAACTAATCCAATTAACAAACTTTTTTATTTTTCATTATTTTTTTATGGGACTTTCGGCAACTTATTTGTGAAATTTTTCTGATTAAAATGACACTAAACACGACGGAACTTGAACTGTATCTAGTGGTTTAATTCTGGCCGAAACGGCTAAAAAAAATCGTACATCAATTTTTAAGGTGTCGTTGTAAAGAGGATGCTTCAATCTTGAAATCTATGTTGGTTTCAGTCACGAGAAAAATTTTTCAAAATCTTCACAGACGTTTGAATGTGTAACATTTTCAATACGAAACGCGTCTTCAGCTTTTCGCTCGCTACGTCATGGAATGAGATCTTGGAATAAAATGAACAATGAATTTTGAAAGTAGAGGCTTTCAGTTTTAAAACGAGTCAAATTTTATGATCGTGTGGTCATTTTTTACGAAATTATTACTGTTTTAATATTGGCAATCTTTCCACTTCGATCCACTGTAGATCGCGACTTTACTGTAATTTATTAGCATAAGTATTGGTATTAGTAAATAGATCAGAGTATGTATGTATTTCTTGTTATTTATTACGGCATTTTCAAATTACTTGGAAATCGTCACCGTCGAATCAGCTTAATCGGAAACGATGCCAAAAAATCGCACGATGAAACCGTGGTTTTGCGAGCATTGATTGTCTCATAGCGCGATCCGCGGGAAGTAAACGAGTAATCGGATAAGGTTCAAGTGTGTTCAACGATTCGTAATGTCTCTACCCATCGTGCACCGCCTGTGCCGTTTACGATGCTTGTTTTCATACGTTACACCGATGTATGTACCTTAACATTCCTTGTAAATAATCCAGTGTCGCCGAAGACTCGCGATATCGTCGCGTCGATCTACCGTCGGAATACAGAAAACCTGTTGTGGCTGTTAGGCGTAACATCAGGCTACCGCTATATTATCGTTATGATCATTGTATCGTAGACGTATGCGGCAACGATTGTACCTATTTAATAAAGAGTCGCGGATTATTATTATACACGTACACGAGAGCAGCGGCGGGTTTATGCTTCTGCCGCCTATGGGCTGCCCAGTGTCGCGGAACTACAAATTTTCGGTGTCCTCCCACCCTGCAAAATATAATTTTGGGCCCCCAGAAAAGAAAAGAATTTATATTATGTAGAGAAAGATGTTTCATGAAAAAACAATTAGGGATAATTTTGACAAAATGACAGGACAACAAATGTAAAAATATTGGGCCCCCTCCGGGGTCTTGTAGTTCCGCCTCTGGGACGGCTACCTCCCGAGCCCTAAAAGAGCCAACCCCTTCCCTATTATTTTTTAAATTGGCAAACATTTTTATTCATCTCTTTTTATTGTTACGACTTTGGTATATTTCCAAAAATCTGTTTCGCCCTGGCTCACGGCTCCCCCACTCCTAAATCCGCCACCACACGAGAGCACACGCGCGGTTTTTGTCTATAAGAAAGCGTTCGATCAGCGAATAGTTGGGAAGACGACGCGCGATTGGTCGATCGAATCTGTTCGACAAGAAGGATTTCGCGATCGCGTCGTATCGGTTCAGTGTTCTCGCGACTCCGTCTGACGACGCTAGATGGCGAAACGCTTCTGCGGCCTCGGTATAGTTAGAAACGAGGGAGAAATTCTACTCGCACTCGCGCACATACCTGCACCTATGCAGGTACTAAGTAGGTATTGCTACCTGGCGTTACATGGTAACATACGCTGCGCTAGATTCGACTCTTGCCGCGAGACGGGCGCAGCAAAATGCAACGATACGTCCGCAAAGCTATCAAATGATATCTGCGATAACAGCAGCAACAGCGTTAATAGCTAAAATGGCGCAAGACGATTACTGACAGCGATACGTGCTAGCAATAGACAGAGTATCGTCGCCCGTGAGAGCCATTAACAGACTCGTCCATATTATGTGTACGAGAAGAAAACCTGTGTACACGGAACTGGTACACGGTTAATGCCGCGGTAGCAAGTAGCGGTGGCCGGGTACCTGAAAATTCGGGACCCGAAAGTTCATCGGGTACCAGAGTTCAAAGTCGGGCCGGGAACCTGGAAATCTATGACATTCGGGTAGCCGGAACATTATAAATTTTCGGATTCCCAATCCGACTTCGATCTTGGGCACCACGAATTTTCGGGTCCCGAGCCGACTTCGGGTTCCCGAAATGTCCAGGTACCCGAATTTTCGGGTCCCGAGCCCGAAATTCCGGTTACCCGTCCACCCCTAATATGATTATGATATTATGATCATGATTTTGCGTAGATATCGGTGCGCGAAGAAATTTTGGCCCGTCCCCGAGCCGCTTGTTTGCGGTGACGTTGCACGGTAACCATGTTTCGCTCGAATAGATAAATATTCGAGCGTCTCGGGCGATCGTGTATACGTCGCTCGGCCAATGAAACTGCTGCGTAACTGTACCGCGGATTTCCTACTGGTTCCATTTCCCTCGTTCGCTGGTTATTCATTCGGCCTGACGAACTTGTCGCCTCGACCGGATTCGATCGCACAACCAAAACAATCTCCGGAAAATATATGCGAAAGATTAACGCTCCGGCTCGGCCGTGTGTTTAACAGCGAAATACCGGCGTTCCGTTGGCGATTAGCTGTCGGTCGGCCTGGCACGATGATATCCTCGTCGTACACGATCGCATTAAGGCTTCGCCGCGTTTCCCTAGCGAGCAAAAATCGCCGGGGTAACGATCTATATTTTCAATTGGTCACGTAGAATGTTCAACCGTTGCATTCCTTGGGCGAAGTACGAGGAGAGGCGACGGGGGAGAGCGTGGAGAGCGGTGAGAGCGAACCAACGAACGAACGTAGGATCGAACGTGGTTTAGCGCGATCGCGAGCACACACAGCTTTCGTCTTAGGACCCGGAGGCAAACGTTAGCCGTGAGCTTGGTCAACTGGATACACAGCCGCGGTGAGAACCACGGTGATTTCATGCTCAATATACTTTTCTGGTATCCGATCGAACTCGCGAAAAGTAGCGGTACCGCTGCCGATGCTCCGCGATTCGTTTATCTTCCAGGTTCTTTGCTTTCAGCGGAGTTCGAGGGGTTCGGGTACGAAAGCTCGTTACCTAAATGACGGGATTCGTTTTGCCTCGATAACACCCGAGAAAATAGTAATCGGCAAGTTTTGAACAGCTCCCACCGTATCGCGGTATCGACGGTGGGATCGATCGAGCGTATTTTATGCTCGAGTAGCCGTGTCCTACTGACGGTAACGGTAGATTGTCGAGGCTCCGAACGAGAACATTTTCGTCCGGCGGACGCGTCGTGCGCGTGTCCAAACGAGCTTGCCATTTTCTTTTCCGATCGTCGAGTCGGCGATCGATTCGTTGAGAATTGTTGCAACGACGAGGGGAAAAAATTTAGGTCCTATCAAGCGAAACCAAAAGGAGAGGATGAAATAAGGAAAATATAAGCGGAGAAAGCGAAGAGAAAAAAAATGATAGGGATGAAGGCAGACTCGGAGAGGGAAGGCGGATTGCAAAGAAAACGATAGAAAATATGTAGGTAAGGCGGAGGAGGGGGAGGATATCGTTAATCTGGTGGTTGGTTCTGTTGTCGCTTTATCGTTCGAACGGATGTTGGCTAGCTAACTGCATACGATAAGAGTCACCGAGGCGTCGTGTGTATTCGTCTACGCCATGATTGTATCTCTTTCTCTCTCTCTGGCTCTCAAGGTATCTCTCTTTCTCTTTCCGTTTTTCGCTCCCCTTCTTCTCGACCGCGTCGCTCGGATCTGTTTTTCGTTTAAAAGTTGGATCCCGCTCGTATTCGCCGGACCGCTTGGATCGCGATTCCATGGTTCTGTGGTTCCGTCCATCGCTCGAGAAGACGGGGACTCGGCTTATCGTAGGTGTGCGCAGGTATATACAACCAGGGTATCCCAGTCGGTGAGCGTGGAAGTAAGCGTAGAGCGCGAGCCAAGCTAGAGGATTGGTGGAGATGATGCAGCTTGGGATTCCACGCATAGTCAAGGGGTTTCTGGTTGGTTGGTAAGTGGGACTAGCCGGGGCTCATAGGCAGCATGTCTTCTAGGAGAGCCCGCAGTCTCATCAGGAACTGGAACGCATCTAAAGCGCGCGCGCGCGTCGTTTCTTCGTTGGGAACGTTCTTCCGATATCTGACGGAACGGTTTGGTTCGGCCAACGATCAGGAACAACGTCGATAGCTCGATCGCGAACCGACCCGCTCGCAACAACACCGGTGCAGCTCCGACGAAGACGCCGCCCGACCCGACGCGTCCACAATCGACCGTCGAACTCGGAACACGTCGAAAGACAAACGTCCTTCCCGAACGCCTAGCCTCTCTCGCTCGACGAGCTACACGCTGTTTCGGCAACTCGAGACGATAGCCTCTCGTACCCGCCAGTGCATCGCGTTCGACGACGATCGCCATCGCAGCTCGAACGCGCCGATTCCAGCGCAAGCTCGAGGTCTGGGTCAAGGTCGAGGTCGAGGTCAAGGTCAAGGTCGCGGGAGATATCCCGCTCCAGATCGGATTAGAGGTCGAGTCGAACAACGTCAAGGTCAACTTTCACAGCGACACCGACGTCCACGGTTAACGTCAACGTTACAACAATTGAAAGTTGAGCAAGGTCAGCGTCGATTCGTTATTCGTCGTCCGATCAAGCTTGTTCGAAAGGTACGACCCGTTTCAATTTTCTGCCCCGGATTGATGTCAAACGATCGATCTCTTCGAACAGACGATCCTATGCGCGCGAAAATTCTACGACCGATCGACGGTCGAACCTATCGCTTCCGCGGGGTACGCGTCTTCCTGCACTGGGTATTTCGAACGCTGTAGATGTAGGAAACGTTTTCTCGCCAAAGATACGACGCGTTAGTCGTTTCCAAACACGTAAAGCAAAATGCAACGACGAATCGATAGCCGTGTTCCTGAAAGCAAAGGATCTAGAACAAATGTTACACAATTTTCGCGTTACGTAAAATCGTCAACGATTTTCGACTGCGATAATTGTGTACGTTTTTATAACGCTGTTGAATCGGTTCGGTAAGAAGACGAGAATGTTTCGGCCAAAGCAATTGCAATTGCAATTTTGAGCGATCTTTCATAGTTTTTCGAACGAAATATTCCCTCGCAAGTAACAACTGTCCAGAAACGTTACCGGTACGAGCGTGCTGGACAATTGTTGCGTCCGTGAGGGCATTTCGGGTGTCCCTTATCGGAGAAGAAGCAATAAATTTGTTATTTAAATATCGACGATCGAACGGCCGATAAACCGGCGAAAACTCCTCCGTGCATTCTCAGTATCGCTCGCGCGAAAACAGGGAAAGCAAAAGATAACCGATGAACCGACAACATTAATTAATCGACGCTTCTACTCTCTCTAACGGTATAACGGAAACGATGTATTAAAAGGAAACGCGATACGGTCGGTGCAGAAGATGCACGGAAATCATCGTTAACGATCATCGAGACGATCGACAAGCTCATTCGATGTCATTTGCATCGGTGTACGGATACCAAAGACGGGATATAGCCAGATGATATATGTATGTAATAATATATATATGCAGAACCACCGGTACATCTCGAGTGTAAAAGCTAATCTAATCGCTTGATTGGTAACCGTTGCATACATATAGCGACCTTGAAAATACGAAGAAAGATAACGGCCCGCGAGAAACGCGAGTACCAGTTAACCTAATTTCACCACATCCGCGTGGTAAATTATATCGCGCCATAATTACTGTGCCACCCCGAACGCCTTCGCGGGAACAGAAAAAGTAAATAACGTTCACCGGTTCATCGGTTGGTCGTCCGCTTGCTCGCATACTTGCTTTACTGGCTTTACTCGCTTTACCCGCTTACCGTTCGCCTCTCTTTCCATTCTCCCCTTTTCTTCCCGATTGCCGGCCAATTCGCGTACCGACGCGCGAACAGTATTTCCATTTACCAACGCTTTAATTAGAGGTACACTTCGCCCGAACCGCACGCACGCTCAATCGTTCGTAGGAAATCTCGTGCAGAAAAATTTACGGCCTGCCGCGCTGCGCGCATATTTGCCAATAATCACTCGGTGGAGTAGCGTTTATGTTTTTAACGCGGATTTTATTTTTTAGAGGGACGATTAAAAAAATTTAGGCACGTCAACACATTTTCAAGTCCTTGGAGTAATTATTACTGGGACCGAAAAGTAATCCAAATTTTTTATTACGTTTATTTATTAAGAAAAATCTGAAATACTAATCGATAAAGTAATCTCCGTCATTTTCTAACACTTTTTGCCAGCGTAGTTGTTCGATTCCCTTTTAAAAAAGTGCTTCGACACAAACTAACTGTGAATCATCTCGTCGAAGAAATTTTTATTACTTCCTGGTCTAGTGATAAAAAAAGACAGGCCCTTCTATTTCGCTCTGGACTCTTGCAATTTATGCAGAACATTTTTATTTTGCATAAATATGCGCAGCCTAGTTATCAATATCTTCGCTATTCGCAAGAATATCGTTACTTGTGCATAGTCGGATTGAAATTCTCTTTCGGCGGGATGTAGACAAGGGGCATTAATATTCTTCGGATGATATTTGTATAGCACCCTGGGACTGGTATCCAGCTGCACATACACGCGCACACGTGCATAGTTCTGACAATGAGATTCGCGAGTTGCGTTTCGCTCTATTTTCCCGATCGAATGGCAAGGCATTTTGTTCTTATTCTCGATCGGAAAATAATATTATATCGTTCGGGGGGGCTTGAGATCTCCGCGTTTCTATCCTCCTCTTCGCTCTCTTCCACATTGCATTTCTCTCTCCCTCTCTCTCTCGACAAAGTGCTCTCGTTGCACAGCGGTCTCGCCGTGAAAGCTATAAAATACGCGTGAGAAACGAAGACACCCTTGTCGAGAATGGAATTCCATAGGATCTCGTATTCCACGTTTGGGATACGATCCTCTGGGATATTTCCGGCTCTGGACTTACGCTGAGGGGACCAAAAATTTTCAACTTTTCTGTGTGTAAAATTACACAATTCGACGGAAAAAACATGATAAAACTTGAAATTCTAGTAACACGGAATTCAAGTAAAGGGTACCGAGTAAACTCGCTAGATTTCAAGCGCGTTTGAAGGGTTAGAACGCTGCCGTATTTGTTTTCAGCAGCGGGTATAACGTAGTCAGCGGATCCGCTGATAATTAGAATCAAATATGAGGGGTAATTATATATATTCAGGGTGAATCACGTGATCAGTAGAGATTACTCTGTTATTAAGCAGTTTCGATAGAAAATGTTTTTATCAGCTTTTGCATAGTTTCAAGAGAGCTTTAACAACTCTTTTTTCATGTTTTTTCAACGTCACCTTGAATTTTTTGCAAATGAACACATAATTTTTAAATAAAAAAATAAGTTATGTTCCGATATTTACCGAATTCGTCTTAAAATCCTCTAACAGATAGGCGTAAAAACGTTCTATGTTTATTTGCAAAAAATTCAAGGTGACCTTGAAAAAACATAGAAACGAGAGTTGACAAATAATTTCTTATAGTTACGTTAAAACTTTCTTAAAACCATGCAAAAGCTGATAAAAACATTTTCGATTGGACTGCTAATAACAGAGTAATCTCTACTGATCACGACTCGTGATTCACCCTGTATATATATATAATAAAAAAAATGATTAAAAATTTTTATGTTATAGTTAATTAAGAATTAATATAATTCTTTTATAAAATAAAGTATTGTGAAAGATAATTAAATAATATTTAATAAAGAAAAATCATTATTTAAACCTTTTGTATTTGAGGCTATTGAAATTAAACTACCAATTAATATTAATCTCGAAGAAGAATGAGCAAATTAAATAAAGTGTTTTTCACAGTAAAACGATTATAAATATTTAATTTGTTGTGAAATGTAATTCGAAGTTTTAGATATCTAGTTTTTTTTAGAAATTAATTTAATTCATATATTTTAACCTAGAATTTCAAGTTTTGCCATTTTTTCCATCGAATCGTGTAACATCTGTGGTTGCAAGGAAAAACGCGGCATGTCACAATTTCAAAAACTGTCGAGTTTATGCAATTCTTCAGCTTTAGAATATTCACGTATTTACCAGAAAAAAGAAGTTATGAAAAAAATTCGAAAGACTCCAAAAACCAAAAAAAAAATAATGCAATTTAACCGACGTCCCGTATCAGGAATTAGCGATCAAAACTTTAAACGTCGATGTCTCGAAAGTGAAGGATCATGCGGCGTTCTTCCTCACAACCTCACAGATTACCATCGGAAAAGTTGCAAATTTTTCGTCCCCTGAGCGAAAGTTTGACCAACTTTTCTGGAACGACGATTACACTCGCGGGCTCAGCTTTCGAACGTTCATTTCGCCGTAATAGATATGTCGTTTCTAGGTGAAGAGCTCCGTGCTTCAAGCTTTTCGTCCAGCGATCTCTCGGTTGATTCCAGATGAAAATGAAGCCGACCGACGGAGTGGCATGGCTCGTAATTCTGCTGGCCGGAGCGGCGGCTTTACCCTCGCAGTCGCAAACGCATTCTCGAGGTGTTCAAGTGAAATCGAAGCAGACCACGCCGACGTATTTCGGCGTGGACAGGTCAGCCGGCTTCCCGGGTGAATCGAGTAGCGGTCCTGTCACAAAAAGTGCAAGTGGACGTGGAAGTGGAAACGTAAACGGCAATGGGAACAGCAACGGCAACGGTAACAGCATCGACGTCGATTTCAGAACTGGAATCGGGAACGCTGGCATAGGTAGCGATGGTAACAACGGTAACGACGAAGTTAGAGATGACACCTCGAGGCCAGTGACTTTTGGGGTGTCCGCAACGACGGCTATCGATAGTCCTGCACTTCCAATATCGTCGCCGTTAACGTCGTCGTCGTCGTCGTCACCGTCACCGTCATCGATAATCCCGGCAATATCCACCGGTCAAACCTCGTTCACCGAAACGATCGCGACCAAGCCGACAACATTATTGCCAACGTCCTCGAACACTGGCAAATCGTTCGAAGCATTGACGACGACGAACAGCACCACGGCTGGTGGTGGAACCGCCGCGCCGACCAACGCGAATACAGCATCCCTCGAAACCTCTTCGAGAACCATCACCCCTGTACAGGACGGTGGGGGCGAAACGGTATATTCCTCGAAGAAGTTGACCACGATTTTCGAGAACTTCACGACCACGCCGATCTCGATATCGGCGAAGGAAACGCGGGAATCGCCTGGAAAAATACGGCCACAGATCAAGCTTACCACCAACTATGCCAGCTTGTCCGAGGTAAGAGAAATGTGTTCACTTGACCGTCCTTCTTCTTCTCGTCCTATTTCGCGTCGAATCCTCGGAGGAATTGACCTTCGCTCCGCGATCGCTGAAGAAGGCAATTCGACGTACGGGGGAGTATTAAATCGAATCAGCGGCGGAACCACGATACCGCAAGAAGGGCACGTATTCGGAGTGGGGGGCCAAAATTTTTGCGTTTATTATCCTGTAATTTTATACTAAATTTTACATTAAATTTAAAATAAAATTTTACATTAAATTTTACATTAAATTTAAAATAAAATTTTACATTAAATTTAAAATAAAATTTTACATTAAATTTAAAATAAAATTTTACATTAAATTTTACATTAAATTTAAAATAAAATTTTACATTAAATTTTAAATAAAATTTTATATTAAATTTAAAATACGATTTTACATTAAATAAAAAATTAAATTTTTAATCAACACTGACAAAAAAGAAACGATACTTTTCGCATTTATTGAATTTTTATAATTCCCCTTCCTAAAAAGCACGTAAAAATCTCAAGAGAGAAAACGGGGCCCAAAATTATATTTTGAAGAAATTGTAGTTCCGCCACTGAATCGAATATACCGAATAAAAGTCGATTTACAATCAGCGCAGACACGGAACGTGTCCGCATAGGCATCGTTCCGACACAGCCAGTAGTATTTATGCTATCCGCACCAAACACGGAAGAACGTGTCCGCATCGGCACCGTTCCGGACACAGACTTATCCGTTCGTTGAACAAAGCACACGACAAAGTATTCTTCGCGAGAATGTCGGACCGGTGCCGATACGTGTCTGTGCGGTTCCGATGCGGATAGTATGAACACTTGTACCGAAATGCATTGAAGAATATTTGTCTGATCGGATACGTTCCGTGTCTGGTATAGTATAAATGGACCTTTAAAAGTCCCCTAAACGATCAATAATCTTGTCAATATTCGCTTCAATATTGACGTTCTCGCCAATATCCATTCAGGCAAAAATATTCGTGCTGCATGGTCGGGGCTGTTTCTCTGATGTTTTTTCAGTCATGATCTCGCTTCGCGGTCTCGCAAGCAACTGATATTGAAGGAAATCTTGACAATAAACCTCCTAGACCAGGGGTCGGCAACCTTTTGAGTCGGAAGAGTCAAAAATTACAATTTACAAAATTTCAAAGTTTTTAAAGAGCCACAATTCAGCGATTCAGAACGATTTTTAAATGTTTTTTTTTTATAAAATAAATAATATTTGCGTATGGAACTAAAGAGCCGCAGGTTGCCGACCCCTGTCCTAGACGGATCATACGGTTCTTCAATATTCACAGAAAATCTTATTTTCTCTCAATATGAGAAAATATAATTTTCAATCAATATCAGAAAATATAATTGTCTATCAATATCAGAAAATATAATTTCCTATCAATATCCGGCAATATTGATAGAACGCTTCAGTACGCTCCTAGCCGATCAATATTTCCATCAATATTGAAACGAATATTGACAATATTATCGACCGTTTAGGGAACACTTTAGGTGCAGTAGCGTTGTCGCATGTCCTCCGTAAGGGTAGTATAAAGCCGCGCCGGCATAATCACCCGCGAATCAGGAGGGGGAGGGGGAGTATGAAAGCTGCCGAAGAAAACAAATAATAACGACGAGAGCAAGTCGCACGCTTGCACAGCGGCGTGGTGTCCGCGCGATACGATTTATGTAATGTACTCTCGTGCGCAAAGAAAGAAGAGAAAAGCGACTGCGACTGCGACTGCAGTCGAGGACGGTTCTTCGAGCAATAGAGCAATAGAGTAGAAAGGGACCCAGATTCTCGAGTCGCACAGCGAGAACCGTCAAGTGTCACGAACTTGAGAAAAAATGTCATATGGGTCGGTCTAGAAAGTTACGGACGTTAAAGCAAGGGTACGACGAGTTTGGCCTGCGGTCTTTCACTGGTTCGCCGTTTCACTGCTCCGTCGCGTTTCGCTTTGCTTCGCGTCTCGTCGTCTCATCTCTCGTCCGGTCTCGAGCCCCGTTCGTCTGGTTTCGCCGATGTCGCTACCGTTTTCATTTGTAACAATTATGTCGAGGGAACAGCGTTCCATAAATTACCGGCCAGTAATACCGCGTCGGATCGCGGCTTCTCGCGTCGCTTATATTCCGCACAGCGGTAGGCATGTCGTTGGTTGTCGTAGCGCCGCGTACTTTCCCCTACGTTCTTTCCAGTACACAAACGGTCGAAGCGTTTCAATTTTATCCGAGCACGTATCTCGGGGATACGCGGGTTCTCCACCGAGCCGCGCTACATACGCTCGTCCCCATCTCATACTTATTGCGACGTTACGAAAGTGTTGTCGGCTAGCAGAGATGATCCGTTAAGGGTTAAGGCGGGCTAAGGTTAATGGACAACACGGTGCATCGCGTCCGATCTGACTGCCGTTTCTTTTCTTTTCTACGTTTAACACGGGCCCGCGAAGGGAACACCGTTATAACTTACGAGTCTTCGTCCGAGCTTGCACAAGCATCCATTTATCCGTACTTTTACTTGCTTCGAGTATTTTTGCAATGATTAACGATTGTCTTGTACACGAGACAATTTCGATACTTTCGAATACTCCGGATTCTTGCGTATTTTCACGTGCTGATTACGAATATGATAGTGAAAATTGGTGCAAATGTTATTTTCATAGGAAACCGTGAAAAAACCATAAAAATCATAGTTTTTTCCATTTATTTCAGTCAGTTTTCGGCGCTCGGGTTCGTTTAAATCAATTGTTTAAAAAACAATTGATCGAAAACATTAATACAGATTTCAACATTTTACGATCGATAAAAATTGAGTATATTTCAAACAATAATGGGAATTTTGAAAAAATACTTCGAATAAAAGTTGTAGGTCTCATGAAAATACGCATTTTATTTTGTATTGACTTTTGTCATAAAGATAATACTTTCTGAGAAAAGAGAAGATTATGCGATCAGAGTTAGTTTGGGTTAGGTTGCGGTCAAAATACGTAAGAATCCGGAGTATAAAAAGAATCGGAGGTATGGGCTTTTCGGAAGTTTATCCGACAGTTTTATACAAAGCGCGATTCGCGCCTCGCGAGCCGATTTCGCTCTCGAGAAATGAATTAAGCTTTACAAAAAATATTTTTTTCTGAATTCAAAACGTATGACTGAAATAAAGAAGGTTTGACAAAAAATGTATGATCATCTTAAAGCTCTCATCGAACCATGTTATTTTAGCTAAAAAAATTTCTGATCGAACCACTAACTACAGAATAATCTAAGCTGGTCACGTGGTTCGTCCTGTATAAAATCGTCGCAAGCGTAGCTCTAAAACAACTTGCCACCGCGGTTAGTCGAACGATCGACGTACTCCGAAGCACTCTTCTGTAAAATTTGTATACTCTTTTTCTCGTGCACGAGCGATACACGCTCTTCCTATCGAACGTCCGACTCCGTCGCGATAACAGTTCGTGCACGATTACTTTGTGCCTAGGTCGCCCGGAAGAAAAGTTTCTAAGGGTTTTACGAATTCCATTCCGCCGGTTTTTCGTCTGTTACTTTTTTGCGCTCGCACCGCTCCGCCCGCGGAGGGAGAAAATAGTAAAGTTTTTCGTGCCGTTCCGCTCGAAACGGCCGGGAAAGAATCGTTTGGACTCGCTTAGGGAGTTGTCACGAATCGTGTTGCTCGCTTTAGCATTGCAAAAGGAGGGCAAGTGTTCATGACCGTGACGCGCGAACGGACCGACCGGTGTTAATATCGGTAGTGGAACGTGACGATGCGAGGAAAAGAATAAAAGGCTAACAGAGTGAAGAAAAAAAAAGAAGAAGCTAAAAGAATTAAGTATATGAGGAGAAATAAGCGGGAACGAACGAAACGAAGACAGACGGGCCGGCCGGATCGAGCGTGAAAAAAAACTCGTGGAAAAAGGAATATGGGTGAGAACGAACGAGTGCGCTCTAGTGATCGGATCGATACCGATGTACTATCGATGGTATTCAATCAATTCGATACCAAAGTACTCAATGGGAAGTATCGATACGTATTGAAGTGTAAGGTATTTGGTATTAATTTTCGATACTGATACTCCATGAATCGATACCCATTTAACAGTACAGTATCGATACTTTCGTGGAAGTATCAAACGGGTATCGGTACTTACGTCGAAGTATCAAATGGGTATCAATGTTTTTGATACCTATTCGATACGACATCATAACTTGCGAATCGGTATCGATAGTATTGATTTGGTCTGATCACTAGTGCGCTCGTCCCCGGAACGATAAAACGGCAAAAGGTATACTGTATCGAGAGACTACGAGCAGGTGATTTCTTCGCAGATCAGCGAGTCGCGGAGAATTCTCGCATTCGGAAGGGGTCTCGCGTGGTTTCATCGCCGAGCGAGATCGTTCGGCAAATCCGTTGGCTCGGGAGCATCGCGAAACGGATGGAACAGGCATTAAATGGAAAAGTATCGGGGGGATTGCGCGAAACGGTTCTTTCCCCGTAAAGTAAAGCCAATTACACGGAGCGCCGAGGAGATTCTCGGAAACGAACGAATAGAACGAATAGAAATCCGCTAATCGACATCGACTAGTAGGTACTCGTCGAGCCGTGCGGCACGGCAACCATAATAACATTGCGTCATTCGTAATAGAACGGTCTCGAGAGTTTGTGGTTCACGAGAAACTCTCCGCGCCGTGGCTCGGTCGTCGAGTATCACGATCGCGGATTCGCAGCTCGTCACGACTCGTCCGATCCAGCTTTATTCCCTTGTCTCTCGCCGATATTCCGCCCTATCATCTGCCGTCCTTTTTCCGGCCGATGATCCGACCGACCGCTCCTCCGACGTTTCTTCGCCGCCGCTCTATCCGATTTTTAGTCCCCTTTTTCTCCTATTGTTTCTGCCTTCCAATTACCGCTACATCGCGAAGATACCAGCCGTTTACCCCCGGGTGAGCCGGAGGTAATCGTCGAACTGGTAATAAGAGAGAAAGAAACGGGAAAGTACGGGGGAAAAGAGCGAGCAAAAATACGAAACATCGTAATGACGAGTTTAGCGAATCACGCGATAGATACCGAACGCGTGCAGTTGGTTATGAGAAGACGAGCCAGAGTCTGTTGCGCGGGGGATTCGTGTCTCGGTCAAGTTCGAACTGCGAGCACGAAACGAATGGACGAATGTTGTCGTGAACGAGGAAAGAACTTGAGAGATGCGGAAGGGGGATTACGCGGTAGAGGTGGTATTGAATCTATAATCTCTAATTAGACAGCGGATCTTTATGCAAAATAAAAATTTTCTACTTGCGTTGCAAGGAACTGGAGTGAAATAGAAATCTATTTTCTCTCTTATTATGTTTATTAGGTTGAAAATAATATAACAGTGTTTTTAAATTCTTCTGATGTAATAAAAATTTTCTACTCGCATTATAAGAAACTGTGAAGTGAAATAGAAATCTATTTTCTCTCTTATTATGTTTATTAGGTTGAAAATAATATAACAGTGTCTTTAAATTCTTTTGATGTAATAAAAATTTTCTACTCGCATTACAAGAAACTGTGAAGTGGAATAGAAATTTATTTTCTCCCTTAATATGTTTAGTAGGTTAAAAATAATATAACAGTGTTTTTAAATTCTTCTGATGTAATCAAAATTTTCTACTTGCGTTACAAGGAACTGGAGTGAAATAGAAATTTATTTTCTCTCTTAATATGTTTAGTAGGTTAAAAATAATATAAGTATTTTTAAATTCTTCTGATGTAATCAAAATTTTCTACTTGCGTTACAAGGAACTGGAGTGAAATAGAAATCTATTTTCTCTCTTATTATGTTTATTAGGTTGAAAATAATATAACAGTGTCTAAATTCTTTTGATGTAATGAAAATTTTCTACTTGCGTTGCAAGGAACTGGAGTGAAATAGAAATCTATTTTCTCTCTTAATGTGTTCATTAGGTGAAAAATAATATAACAGTAAGTTCTTCTGTTTGCACCGTTTTGAGTAACACCTACTAATTTTTTTGTCACAAATGCGTAAAATCCGCTGTCTATAATCTACAACGCTGCGGAGAATAAAATTAACAATTATTTCCGTTTTTCGTTTAATTTCCAGACAGGAGTACGGTTACCGGAAGGCGCAAGCGCGGCACTCGCGAAACCAACCAAATATCACTACTATCCGCACAATCAGCACATTTATTTACTGCCGGAGTGCGCGGTGCAGCAAGTTTGCAACGCTGTCTACGTTAGACTGAATTTTACCCAGCCTCTGTGCGCTTGCCCGGGAAGATATCGAGATCCTTGCAGCGCGTCCCTCGATAGCGACGACCTGCACACCACCGAACTGGTCACCGACCCTCGGACCAAGGTTAGTCGTTACACGCCTTCTCTTTTAAAAACTTTTCGCCTTCGTCCCGGTACACTTAGCATCGCGAATTCGACTCGGACTTGAAAATCTACCGAGAGCGACTCGATCAAAAATCTCTACTTCTACTATTCCTTTATCGTCCCGTAAAGACGGACCACCGCGCACCGTCAATGAAACCAGTTGAAATTATATCGTGTTCAGTGTCATTTTAATTAGACAAATGCCACAAATGAGTCGACGAAAGTCCCACAAAAAGAATGAAGAAGTTTTGTAATTGGATTAGCAGTGGTTCACACCGATATACCCGACCCCGTATCGGATTACAAGGCCTGTGTACGCTTTACGCCTTGCGGTGGGGGGATACTCGTCCCGCGGTCTCCGTTTTCTTAGATCGAGGCTGTACGCAGCGTTCGCGTTCCGCGTCCGTTCATTGTCGCGGATTAACGCGTGTCACGCTCGCGAGGAAGAGGTCAGGACAGACGGAAAGCGTAATGTTTTTCGGGTTCACACCTGAGGAGAACGGGGACGCAAACGCAAGAAACAGTCTCATTCGCTTTCAACCAGTGTAACGAGTTTTCGAAAGAGCGTCGCGCGCACCCATTCGATCAAACTGGTTTCGATCGGACGAACAACGCGTTGTACGACGCGCTAGCTACTCCCGTCTATCTCGACGTTGAGGCGTCGAACGCGCGAAAGTATGGAAAATTGCCGGGACGATCCTCGTCCGCGACCCAACGGCCAGAGACCGCTCGAACGAGCTCCGTCTCGAGGGACATCGTTGCTGTCGCGCTAATCGAACGTTTCACGGTTCAGGCCCTGACTTTGGTGAAGACTTGCGAACCGGTAGCAGAAATGCGCGAGTGCAAATCGCCGAGGGACTGGTCTCTTCTCGCGTTGCAGAACGTGCGAACTGGGAAATCTCATTATCTGGTAATATGCCGCTGTCCAGACGCCAATATACTCGGTAAGTAGATTGCCCCCCATATGCGCGTGCGCATGACTCGGTGTGTTAAGATGGTACACTGAAATGAGAAGAAAAGTTCTTAAATTAACATGTTCGCAATAGGCTGGATGTAACCTTGTTCTCTAGAGATATCTAGAGGCTTGTATACGTCGAGGAATGGTTGTTCCATTCGTACACTATGTACACTACTGTGCAAAAAAACAATGAAGCATAATTATATAATCTCTTTTCTATAAAAATCGTGTCCGTCTGTCTGTTTGCGACGGCATCAACAGAGAACGGCTGAACGTAGAAAGCTGGGGTTTGAACCATTAGACGCGGCATTTCCTCGGGAAGGTTTTGGAGCAAACCGCATTCGAAAAAGTCGATTCGTTCAAAAGTTGTGACGTCATTAGTGATCAAAGATTTTTCGCCCTCTTTTGGGCACGTTTCTGCTTAGAACTTTTGACTGGTAGCATCTATATTCAATTTGAGGTACTCATCGGATTCAGCTCGCAGAGTTCTTTCAAACGGCCACTGAGTCGATTCGTTAGGTTGCATAGTTTATCCGCGATAAGAACCTTTTCAGATATATCCCCCGTGGTCGGGGCAGCTAGTTATAAGATATAATGACAAACAATATCTTTATGTAGAAATTGTATTGTACAATGATTGATTTATTGCATTTAACCGCAATAACACATATTCCCAGAACTATTCGATTAAACAGCGGAACTTACTGTGTTCTTATTTGATTTTTTACGCTTTTCTATTAAATTTTGGTGCTTCTTTCTTTTGCACAATGTAGTACAGTACGAATATCTACGGGAACAACCGACACAATGCTTTTCTCATTTCAGTGTTCACCGAATCCACCATATCAGTATACATGTATAGACTAATCTATACATATCTATACGCAATCGAAATGTCTTTAGCGGCAAGTCAATTTTGTACGGCGATAATTGCAAAATAATCCGCTGATCCGTTGTATTCCGTAGAAGGCCCCATGAGCCACGACCAGCCGACTTACGCTAGCGTGCCAGGAATTCGCGTCTACGGAATGGTGTGCGTACAAGGGAATCGAAAAGGTCGACCTTTGCGATACACGCGAAGCATATCAGGTACGCGAGGATTCTCTTTACGTTCGATTTACGATCGATTCTCGTCGACCGTGAAAGCCTAGTTGGATTAATTTCATGGTCCACGAACAACGTCTCGGTCCCAGAATCTAGTTTCCGTTCTTCGCAGATCGGCCGAGCAACGATGAGTATCCTGGTCGCGAAGAAGCGGAGGAACTATTAAGCTTTCCATGGTACAAAGTGCGACAACTAATGGACTCGGCTGTTTGGGACGACTAGAACAATTCGCCTTATTCCGCGTATCCTCGACGCGCATACAAGGAGAACGCCTCGACTCGAAACGTGCAATCCGCTTATCGCCATTCATCCTTTTATTTATTACGCATTTCGCTTAGCATTCGCTTCTTCGCTTTTTCTCGCTTCCCTACGGTTCGCGATTAGTCTCTTATTTACTCTTATTATTATTTATAACAACGCTATCGTGTACGCGTACAAGTACAAATGGTTCCAAAAGAAAGTTGGGGTACCGGAGTGGCCCTCGCACGATATTCGATCGAATCGGGTCGGACCGACACCACGAGGGGAATTGTGTTCTGTTGTAAACGTATCTCCGGAGACGATCAATTTGCTACCCCTGTATACGCAGGGGGTCGTGTACTAAATCCTGCCGCGGATTAGAGACCGCCGACGTTGTAGCGTGATTGGCGAGGGCGCGTCTACTCGTGAAGTAATAATTCTCGATACGTAATAATTACAAAAGATACACGATGGTGACTCGATTGATCGAACGTGTAACGTCCAACGTCCACCGAGAGAATCTATTCGCTGGAAGACCAAACAAGCCGATCTATCGGCTCGTGGGATCTTCGCACGTCCTACACATTGTATACTCGTGCATATCCATGTCCTACAGGACGCGTCCTGTACGTGTGAAATGTTGATCAAATGAAAGTTTCAACTACGCAAAACTACAACGCTCAGTGACAATATATCATCCTCGAAGATTTCCGATACTCGGAAGCGTTGCATTTCACTTCAGTCCAAATTGTAAACAGCGATACCTGGCCTTAGACATTCAATGTCGAAATCTGCGCAGATATTCTCCCTATGTTCCATAGATTTTCTCCTATTATATAACTGTTTGTGCGACGCGTAAGCGCACTTGTTGGAAGAACGTCGTTATAACATCGGTGTGAGAGTGCATGCACAAGCAAACAAGCAGAGTCACGTAAGAAGTATCTCAGGTTCAACTTACCTAGAACATCCGAGTTAACCAAAACGTTGCAACTGTACATTGGCGTGACCAGTCGGGGATGTCTAGAGTTGAACGCGCGACGGCATGCTTCTTTACACGCCGACATCAACAGCCCGCCCACACGACCTTGATTCTGACCGGAATTTTCACTGTGGAAAAAGCGAAAGCATGATTTTTCTGATCAACTACGCTCCGGTCGAACTAACGGACACCAAAGCGAATAAGAGAAAAGAACAATCGGTATAAAATGGTAAGTAGCTAGGACGCTGAACAAACTAGAATAGATTTCTACAGCTGGATAGGATTACGTTTGCGCTGTACCTTTGAGAATCTTGATAGATTTGCCACTTCTTCAAGACAAAACAGACACCCGTCATAGGCTCTTCGCACAATGGCCCAGCAAGCGTTGCCAGTTGAAATCCGCTAACCATGCTGCTTTCGTATCTGGATACATTGCAAACGACATTACAGATTTTCCCTTGATCGATTCTAGTTACACGACTACCGTTACGATTATTCCGACTAGGAACCACACGGACGCCTTTGTATTTTGTTCGATCAAATTGTTAAGTACTCACTGGAATCGTGGATCGGTAGACTTTGAATGGGCTTCCCAAAATTTATTCTGCTCGTAATCGGTTTCGTTCACGAAAATATTTGGCCCGCAATTTCGCGGCCCGAACGACCATATCTTCTCCAAAACGTTTTGTTGGCCAGCCTCGCGAAAACCGACCGATAACTCGTGTTTGAAGACGGCAAGCGCTTTTTGCTTCTTCTCCGACATCGAACGCGACGACGATCCAGTTCCTTTTTTTCCTGTTGGCAGCGGTTTCGCGGTCGTCGCGCCTTCGTCCTCGTCCTCATCCTCGTCCTCGCCTTCGTCCTGGTCCTGCTTCCGCTCCTGCGCTTGCTCCTCTTCCGAGGACAATTTACCGTAACGACGATACAACGACTTGATCAAATCGGCATTCTTCTCCAAGATCTTTGTGACTTTCTCCGGCAATGGTCTGGCGTCTATCTCGAAGTAACACTGTCGATTCGCCGTCCAGGTGGGAAAGCTGGCCTCTTCCAACTTCATCTCGATCGCCTCGTTTACCATGTCGACCTTCGGCGGAGGGACGACCGTCTCCCGGAACGGTACGATAGGCTCCGATACGTTTACGTCGACTTTCGCGTACCTCAGCCGTAAATCTTCCAAGCATCGTTCCAAGTGCACTTCCCCGGCTGTGTTCAGTACAATCTCACCGCTCTCTTGAATACGGACTACGGCGCAAGCGTCCGCCTGATTCAGCAACTTCAAACCGTTCATCAACGCCAGTAAGTCGTTCGGATGTTTCGGTTCGAGAGCGACTTGCATTACAGGGACACCGAAGGATATCGGTTCGGAAAACGGGGGACAAGCAACGGTGGAGGAAAGCGTGGCCGTCTTCAGTACATGCTCTTCCAAATCGCCGATTCCGAAGACGTTCCCAGCGGTGACCGTATCCGTGGGCTCCAGTTCTCTGCCCATTAGAAGATAGAGCTTCCGTATGGTGACCCTGGTCACGTGTCTGCCCGGTTTTAAATCCTTGAACGTGATAGTCTCGTCGGTCGGCAGCTCGGCGACTTTGCGCGGATCGTGTTTCGGCCCTAGAACAAACACGGTGCTCCCCTTGGTCAGACTGCCGGAATAGATTCTGGCGAACGCGATCAACGCGGTCTCGCTACTCGGATCGGTCGTTTCCGTCGTTGCAGCGGGTTCGGCGGTTTCGGTGGTTTCGATCGTCCATTCGTTTTCGAGCGTCCTGTCTCCCGACGATGTCCGATGGCTATGATCGCCGACGGTCGAACGGTGGTCCTGTTCCATCGTCTTGTCCGCGAGCCTCCCCGCGATCTTCTCCGCGTGCCTGATGCGCGCGATCTCTTTCCGTTCCGCCAACTCTTCCGGCGTCAGCAGCTTCGGCTTATTCTCTGGCAAGATTTTCTTCTCGACCGGGAACATTTTCGAAACGAACACGACCACGGGCGTGCCGGGCGACGAGTCGCAGGCCGAAAACGCTTCCTTCAAGCAGCGCGTCTCGTCGGGCAACGAGGAGAAGTCGAAACGTCCGCTCAACAGTCTCTCGATCTTCTCGGCCGTCAAGTTGTTCGGCGACGGGACGTTCTCGCAGACCGCGTTCAGACAAGCTCGAGCCAACGGCAACCACTGCGAACAGACGGCTTGCAGCTGAGCTTTGGGATCCGTGCACCTCAAATCCCTGGTGGTCAATTTGATGTCGAGTTTCTCCGCTATCAAACCTATCTTCTCTTTGTCCTTCCTCGCCATTATCGTTTCGTACAGCGTCCACAGGTTGTCCAGGATCAGCTGCACGAACAAAGGCTTCTTAGCCTTCTCTTGAGCTCCTCTCAAAATCCTCTTGGTCTTGGTGTTCGCGTAGAAATCGCCCCAGAGCGTTTTCGATAGTACCCTCTCGCTGAAACCCAATTTCGCGGCGAATATCTTGGCAAAGTCGTTGACGCCGAACCCCCAGCCGTCTGTAGCGCTCGTAAATAAAACGTTACCTTGCTCCGGCGAGAAATAGAGCCCGGTCTCGTCCATGTCCTCCATCGCAGACTGCCAATCGGCCACATCGCGTTCCGAAACAGTTTTCGAGGTGGCTTCCGTAACGATCTCCGAAGCGTTTCTCGAACGTTGCTTTTCCTCCGCCTCTTTACTCTCCTCCGGTTTCTCCTCCTCCTCCTTCTCCTCCCGCTCCATCGCGTCGCTGGCAAACAACTCGCCCATCACTGCGTTCACCTGCTCCAGTATTTGGCACAAATGCACGTAAGCATCCAACGGCGACAATTTCATCTCCGTGATCAACCTGTCAATCTTGTTCAAGACCAAGATCGGCTTTAGACCCTCCGCGTACGAAGTGGAGAGAGCGCCCCGCGTTTGCGAGCACACTCCCTCCACCACATCGACCAAGATAATCGCTCCATCGCACAGTCGAACCGCCGACGATACTTCCGAGGCAAAGTCAACGTGTCCCGGCGAGTCGATCAGGTTCACAGCGAACTCTCGACCATCGTACTTGTGGTACAACAAGATCGAACTCGATTTCATAGTGATCCCCCGTACCTGCTCGTCCTGCCGGCAATCCAAATAGCGGAGCTTACCCGCGAGTTTGTTCGAGATGATTCCATTGCTGGCGACCAACGAATCCGCCAACGTAGTTTTCCCATGATCGACGTGCGCCAATATACAAATATTTCGAATGTTCGCGGGATTCTTTTGAATGTCCAACAATTTGTCCGAGGTGACCAGCCGCATCCTGCGATCGCTTTCTTCCGATAAACAACAAAAAAACTATAGCTCTCCGAAACTGCTCGGTCATCGATACGCACGCCTCTTACTGGGCGTTCGGGTGGTTGGTCTCCAGATTTGAGTTTTGAATTTTCAGTTTGAAGTTTCCTGTTCGTCAGGTTTCAGATTCCCAATTCTAAATTCCAAGATTCCAATTCCAAGTACCAAGTTCCAATATGCAAATTCCGAGTTCTGGAGGATCGCCTCTAGCGTTTACCTACGAAAATTTCGTTGGAAAGAGCGAGTAGATTCAAATTCAAAACGAAAGTAGGGGGGAGGGAACGCGTGAAACAATTTCGAAATACGAACCAGCTATGTGTTTTACCGCGTATATCTCACGATTAACAATATAACCAATTCCTATATTCCAATTGGTAAGAGCAATAATAACTATTTCACTTTATTCGGTTTCCAAAGAACGTGACGTTCAACAAAGACCAAGATGTATCGCAACCTCGTCGTTTGCATCGTCTTCGTCTTGTCCAGCATGCCAATTGCGACGTGTGCTGCAACGACCAGAATGGAAGCGAATATGCGATCGAAGATTCGCACGTTTCGTTCGGCCTGTTTGATTTGCCGTTCGTCCCACGGGAACACGTTTTGAGGTTAGATAAGCGGACGAAATGCGATGCGGTGGTTCTCCTCCGGAATCGGATGATTTCTCTACCCATATACCAACGTCGTACCACTTTTCTCGGACTCGTTTCGAAAACCAAACGGTTTCAACGGCGCATCGTTTCACAGATTTTTAGCAACGGAATTACTCTCCAACATACTAAACATGTACTCACATCTCACGTCTCACACCATGCAGATGCAGACAGCCATGTTCGCTTATTCACTCGATACGGTGGTCTATAATCTTAGACCAGTGCTACCAACGTCCATACGAGTGTGATATCGCCCTAATCGATGTCAGCGCCATCCTACGTTTTAAACGGGAATTATCTTGTTTTATGTTAACCGCGCATATTCAAATACCGGAATAAGTAAGACCCGTTATTGTAATCCCATATAGATAAATGTTTAAAGAATTTTGCGAGATAAAAATAGAAGGTCACTCGAGTAGAGAAAATAGGAGAAATATAAAACCTAAACCAGACTAATCATAATCGAAAGTAGTATTTGATATCAGTGATTTTAGATAACAATATTTTATATCTTCGCGGGATTGCGGTATAGCTATTTTTAATTTGAATTCCTACCGCTAAGAACGCTGTCAGTGTATTTCAGTTCCAGTTGGTAATACAGGATGTGACACTAAAATGGTAATGGGGTTACGTGACCCCAAAAACGTGTGACAAAAAAAATGCATTGGATGATAGGTCTATTGGTCTATCCTTATACTTCGTCTGTGGTATAATGACGATGTCATGACACAGAGCTCCCCGAAGACTAGACAAAAAAAACCCATAAAATGCAATGTCTAATCTGTACCCGCCGTTTAAGGCACGGACAATTATATATATACCTCATAAAGGACACTTCGTCTTAGAAAGAAATATTAGGTCGAGTTGAACTATCGAAAAAACGCAATCTGCAGCTTTGACAAAATTCACGCGAATTTAGAAGGAACTGCCTAGTGTATAATCACGTAATTGTTATGCGCACTCGATTTGAAAAATTCCAAGGTCCCGGACAACTTGCGACAGGAAATCGTAAATCTTCGGTCTAGAACCTATTGAATTCTCTTGACCTATACCCCATACGAGTTTCCCAGCTCTGACGATGTTCCGGTACAATGTATTTACGATTATTCGCTACCAATAACCATCGAGTTCCAACAGAAAGAGGAACCGACTATTGTTATTTATTTCATACAATAACACTTATCGTTACGAAATATAACAATGTAACATATAACAATTAGAACATATAATATATTATTATACATACACACGCAATTATAAATAATATAGAGTCAACGAAATAGCCCAAAGAAAGAACATTCGTTCGAGAAACACTTGGAAGCATATGCGTGCAACGTAGCACGACAATGGGATCAAGTTTTCTATAAAATCGTCGGAAGCTTCGAACGGAATGTACCTTAATTAGAATGATTTCGAACGTAGAAAAGCTAGAATAGGAGAGCCGAAAGTTATTCGACGGCGACAGATTCTTTTTCGCTCTTTTTCAACTTCTGGCTGTGTTTTCTACCGCGTGCCCTTAAATTGCACATTGTCCTCGAGATCAGCCAAATGGTACCCTTCTCGCATACGCAATTCAATCCTTGTACAAAGCTAGCGAGCAGGTAATGCGAAAGATAACCAGTTGTACACTGCTCGATGCCAACAGTCTTTAACGTCGCTTCGACGTATTTGTCGGGTGTGGGCGCCATCCACGTTGATTTCCTAAAAGTGATAACAGAATGGTAAAGCAAATAATCAAGAGAGTAGACCAGTTGGACGCGGAAGGTCGAAGGAATCGCTTACTTGATCTTTGTCATTTTGGTCGCCACGATGCCGGGACACACGCATTGAACGGTGACCCCTCTCGGTTCAGCTTCCGCGGCTAAATCGTAACTAAGCTTGTTCACGTAAGCTTTGCTCGCCCCGTAAACGGACAAGTAAGGAGCCGGCACATACGCCAACATCGAACTGATGTTAATGAGCACTCCTTTCTTGCGCTCGAACATTCTCGGAAGAAATACTTTCGTAATTCCCGTCAAAGCTGTCACGTTTATTTGCAAAATCGACGATATAGTCTCGGCCGATATTTCGGTGAACAGCTCCGGATGATCGTAACTGGTTCCGGCATTGTTCACTACCACGCCAACCTGTAGAGAGAAGAAACAACTCGGTCTTAGAAACGAAACTTGAAACATACAACGATCAGGAAAAAATGTATAATATCGTGGACGAAAACGAACCTCGAGGTCTTCGGTCGCTTTAGCGATCTTGGCAAAAACTGGCGTGCCTTCGGACAGGTCCGCTTCAACGGTTCGAACTTGCACGTTGTATCGTTGTTTGATCTCTGTCGCGAGCTCCTGGAGCATCGACGAGTTCCTTGCCACCAGTACGACGTCGATACCTTTTGCCGCGAGTTGCTCCGAGTACGCTTTCCCAATGCCGCCGGTGGCACCGGTGATCACTGCCCATTTTCCCTGCGTCCTCAAATCGATCGCCAAGCCGAAACTGGGCGCGATAAGTTTTCTCCACACGAGCAAGCTCACTCTCAGCAAAATTCTTATACCTATCACCGCCAACACGGCCAGTGACAATATTTCGCTGCACGTGAGCATCGTCCTGCAAATACCCAGAACAGCTGAGCACGCTTACGATGGAAGGATCGGTCTGCTATCGCTGGTCCCGGTGAAATTTCGAATATCGTACGCCCCGGACCGTGTGCTCGTCGTATTCGGTCTTAGCACCTCTGCTCGACTAAATTAATTAGTCATAACTGATTGTGAGTTACGGGATACGCGGTGCCTCCGGTGACAAATGTTCTCACGACCCCTGCCACTTTGCATTACCCCTTTATCCCCCCGTGGCTCGTTCGGGGTCGCGAGACTGCCGCCCGTGTCTCGTTCAGGGTCGCTGGACTTTGTTGTCAGCGTCATTCCCGATAAGGTAAAATAAATTATTTCGTTCGCGTTCGACTGCAACGTTTGCAACCTGCTGATCCGATCGTGTTTCGTTCACGCTACACGATCCGGCGAACAACGTCCACGACATTTTTCTCCGTATATATTTCGCGCGTTTAAATTCTTCCACGTTTAAATTGCTTTATCTTATTAATCGTCGAAAGATACTGCGCCGATTTTGTACCTGGTGCTTCGAATGCAACGATAATCTAATCCAAGGCTGAAGTGCGCGCACGTTCTATACTCACGTAAACAATTTACGTATCTCAAGATTCGCCGGCTATCAACCGCAATGTTTTAGCACGATTATTGTATTCTATAATACGCCCCCCCTCCTGAGAATGAATATTGAAAAAGCAAAGAAAAAAACGATATCATTATCATGTACTCGTTCATTCTTGACCGGAAATCGATTGGAATGGCTATGAATTGTAAATCCATCGGCACACGTATTTACCCCGGTTACGTAGACGCATTGCGATCGCGTCTACACCGATTCCGTCAGTCGTAAGTAAATGGCACTCGATCGTGGACATGCACCGTTGTTTTTATTCTGACTTACCTGTGCATTCGATTCCGGTTACGATCCGATTCAATGAATATTCGCTCGATAAAATTAATGCATCACTTCCGTACGACGCATGCACACGTGCGAAAATTTGCTGAATAGTTGGTACGGCGCGGCACCGCGTTGATCGTCTGCAAAGCGTCCCTTCTAGTTCAAGTACCGTTGCGATGCGACGCCGAGCGTGCACGCCGTTCCTACTCGTCGCGTCTCGTCCGGTTTCGCAGATTACCGAATAATGCCGATGGAAACAGGCTGTACAGGATATTTGGACAGCAAAGGAGAGAAAAAAATCGGAAAAAAAACAGGAACCGAACGACAGGAAAAAAATGGGAGAAAGAGAAAGCGGAACCGAAGTGGTAATCAAAGCGAGAAAGGGGGATAGACGGGCGAAAGCCTGCGCGGGTAAACGAGAAGACGCGATATCGTGAAACACGGTCGATGTCGGATGTCGAGTAGGGTGGTCTAGTCTGCGCGGGCGCAACACCAAGATGTACACGAGCGCGACACGGGTCACGAGTACAATTACGATTACAACTACGATTAGGATTACGATTAAGATTGCGAAAAAGCGCCGCGAAAATAAAGAGAGAACTTCGAACACGGAAATTTACGCGAAATATCCGTGAACGAGTTTCGGCCGGCGAATAGGTAGACGCGTGGCCGCGAGGACAATGTCATGGCCAAGCCATCGCTCGAGAAGAAAGTTGCCGAGTCCACCTTTCCTTCTACGGGAGGGGAGAAACGGTCGATTCTTTCTTTGACATACTTACACCGCCGCGCTTACTACGATTCCCGTGTAACGCGTACCGTTGCCATAAATTCAACTGGCAAAACGTCGATGCTGGACCATTTATTGTATTTTTTCAGAATTCGTCTATCGTATACAGCGTTCGATTATTGAGACGAGAGCGTAGGCCGTATGGGGCTACGATGTATGCACGTATTGCACATTGCAACTCGATTGGCGTGCAAAATATCTCGAATAATTCGATGTTCGAACCATTTTTTTTTTTGCTTGCAATTCAAACGTTATGTTTTTTCCTCGTTATGCAACAATGTTCCAACGTACAAAGTACAAGACCATCGCGTTACCTCGGTTATTATTCTTATTTCTGTTGGAGCGAATGTATGTACACGCGTGTATGATTATTTTACACTCGATTATCGAAGGCTATCGCAACAATGTCGAAGAATAACTTCCCCATATCTACATGTATAATATCTTTTTGCATTGCGCTTTAAACGGATTTGAACATCAAAGTCGCAATATGCATACGAATCTTTGCATTCTTTGTTATTACATACGTATATCGTGATGATTTTTTATGTCTAGTGCATACTAGCGCATACACGTATACGTCTATAAGCGCATGTTCGTATGTATACTGTACAGTACTTGTTACACTCTCGAGTATTTGATAACTCGAGCATTCGTGTACTCGGGTATTCGAGTTATTGTGCCTCTAACTCCGTGGCGGCTACCAACTGTTCCGAAGTAGTACAAGGAGTTTTAGTTCCAGTCTTGACGACGCGACGACCAATCATCATTGTTATATTACGATGTGCCTGGTGTATAGTTTGCAGATGGAATCTCCTCCAAAGCAAAGCTCCGGTGTCGACGGATTTCGTCCAATCTTTCCATTCGCCCCGCGTCATTTTCGAGAACCTCATCTCAAACATTTTCTCGATCACGCCTCGCAGCCATATGTTCCAATCTATAGCCTCGTTGCTAATGTGTTCGAGCCATTTCGTCCAATCCCTGATCTCCTTCGATTCAACCACCGGCATACATTCTTCCATGAACGCCACTTGCGATTTGCTCAGAATATTCTTCAACCAGTTCGCAATTTTTCCGCATACCACGTCCACGACGTCTTTCATTTCTTCCGTCAATAGATCCGGATCCTCCAACGTGACGATGTTCGTTAATTTCTCGTAAATTACACGGTGCATAGCATTCGTTATCGGATCCTTGCCGGTATTCTCCGGAGTACTTTCTATCATCTTGTAAATCGTATCGATGATTTTACTAAAGGTAACGAATGGAATATCGGATTTAAGTAATTCCTCCAAGTCCCCTCCGACCAATATATCTTTCCATTTGTCATCGTCGGATGTAACTTTCTCCTCTGGCCGTGGTGTAGGTGGAACCTCTGTTCCAACTTGTTCGCCTTCCGGCACGTCGTCGTCTTTCTTTCCTTCTTCTCCTCCTTCCACCCCTTCTCCTTCTCCCACCCCTTCTCCTTCTCCCACACCTTTTCCTTCTTCCACCCCTTCTCCTTCTCCTTCTTCTTCTGGTGGTTTACTCGTCACGGTATCATCTTCCGCGGGTTCGATCGTCGCGTCTGTCGGTAATCCCTCGACATCTTCGGTTCCTAGTGTTTCCGCTACTCCTTCTGGTTCCGCTTCAACTTCCAGTTCTTCCGTTATCGCGTCTTTCTCCGCTTCCGTGTCCGCCTCTGATTTCGCTTCTATCTCTTCCGGTAGTTCGGCTGGTACCTCCATCTTTATTTCCATTTCCTCCTTTGGTTCCTCCTTTGGTTCCTCCTTTAGTTCCTCCTCCGGTACCATCGGTTCAGCTCCTACTTCAGCTTCGACTTTTGGTTCCGTTTCAACTTCCGCTTCCGCCGTGACCACTTCGTCCGTTTCAACAGCTTTCGTATCCTGTTCCTCCACCTGCGTCTCCGTTTCCGCATCCTCCACTTGATCTTTCGTGTCTACGGTGGAAGCGTCGTCTATCGTCGCTGTTTCGTCTTCCTCCAAGCGTTCGGCCTCCCTGGCCTTCTTCGCATCCTCGTCTTCGTCCTCGTCCTCGTCCTCGTCCTCGAACCTATCCTCGTCCTCGTCGAAATCTTCATCTTCCTCTTCTTCTTCCGCCGCTGCCCATTCTTCTGCTTTCTTCTTGCATATATCTTCAAGCTTTTCCTCCTGATTTCTAGCAACGTCCGACAGTACTCCCGCTATCCAACAGGCTATCATGTCGGCCAACGCGCGCAATTGCTGCCACTTACGGTCTTCGTTGTGCGAAGGTGTGTACTCGAGAACGTCGACCAAACGTTCGACGATCACTTTCGAGATGTCGCTAAATTCCGACTTGGGAATCGGACATTTCCATCTCAAAATACTTTTAACGAAACGCTCGGCCATTAAGTATTGGCAGGAGATCGAGTCCTTGTCCAACGATCCAGCGATCGCCGAGCCTATGCTCGGTTTGGACGATTTGCTCGTTTCTTTCTGCCGCCATGTATGCTTCTTTTCCTTGTGCTTCTTCGCCAATTTCTTTTTTTCTCGAAACGATCGCCGCTTGCCTGAAAAATAAATCGGTCGTCTATCTTCTTCGGTAGCCCGACGCGACGAGACGCGGCTGGTTCGCCTGCCGGAAAAATCATCTCAGCGTGGAGTGTCGCGGATAGCGAAAGACGCTTCCGTTCTCGAGAAAGCTGGCTTCGGATAATGCTAGACTTTCGATCGTGACATTGCGACCTTTCAAACTTTCACAAATACCGCCAGAACTCGAATGATTTTTACGCCACTCCGGTGCTACGCAGGAGGATACCGATCGGGGGACCCAGCCGAATTGGAAATGGCAATACGTTCGAGTTTCGGCCGGTTTGTAAAGAACAAATGGTCGTTTTTTTCCCCCATTGAGAACAATACACGATCGAAAGTATAGAGCGGATAGAATGGATACTAAAAGGGGCAGGAAAAGAAGATGTCAATGACCGATACGTTACTCGGGACTCAGGCATGATTCGTTCTCCAATGTTCGCGCGAGATTGTCCAAAAGCGCCGGTGGTAATATCGCCGCACCTTGCCGCAAGCTTATCAGCATCCGTTGCCTAGTCGGTTGCGCCAATTCCTTGATTCGTCGCGAGATAGGCCGTAACCTTCTCAACACGGTTTTCTTTTCGCAATCCGGCGGACATTTCCGGCTGAACAGAAGCATTTAGAAAAGATTAATATCACGTCGCACAGATTACAGCCCACATCCCTGAAAGAGCCAACTCCTTCTCCTACCTTTGGTATTTTTTCTTTTTTAATTTTTCAGCCCTGGATTATAGCCCCCCCCCTAAATCCGGCGCTAATTGTAAGTGTGGTAATTGCGCATATTAGGGGCCCCCCCACCGATTTCGATGATTTTTTAATATGTTGTCAGGGTGAAGATTCTGAACAACTTTTTCCTTACATGTAATCGTCGCTCAGCCTTAGTTTTTGAGATATTTGCGAAAAACTGCAGTTACTACTACATTGAATTTTGCCTATACGTGCACGTTCGTGATGTCCGTATGCGTCAGCATGATGCGACCGCTCGTCAACTGTTTCACTACGATTACACTGTCCAACAAATTTCAACTTTTTTTTTATTTTTCGATTCTCACTATGAAATTCTTATAGAGTTTTTTGCGCTGA